>PVIY010047743.1:0-17679 GCA_004026745.1 Myrmecophaga tridactyla | reverse complement strand
CAGTTAATATTAATATTATATTCATGTCCATACATTATTGATGTAAAGTTTACATTATTGTGTTCATGCTGTACATTTTTCATCTAAATTCATGTTTGTTTGTTTTTTAGTTTCAGACAGTCAACTCATGTGCATAATTATACTTACCCAACTAAACTATATGTAAGGCAACAGGAACATATGAAAATTCATTACTTTGGGACTTTCTTATGACCATAATACACAAATACTTTGCTTTTGATTTTCTTATTTTATTGTGTTTCCCACTTGGTAGCAAACTTTTTGATCCTTTTCTCCATTTAATGCAACTCCATTTTCCCACTAACTGATCTACTATTTCCTCAGGCATTTATCCTGTATGGACAGATGTTATACCTCTACTATTATACCTAAAGTGATCGATGGTTTTTTAGTGGGGATAGGGATTGTCTCCTATGATTTTGGGGATGGACAAGACTAAATTCTATAGGGCAGGCTATGAATTGCTACTTCCAATGAATGTCTTCAATGAATTCCCCCAGAGGAATCTGGATGCCTGCAGTTGTGATGAACATTCTCTCTTCTGACTGCTGAAGTCATTTTTCCCTTGAAGGTCTTCAGTTGATTAGATGAGATGTTTCTTATTGTTAAAGGAAATCTCCTCATTTGGTTATAGATGTACTCATTCTTATATGCAATCAATTTACTTGTGATTTAAATCCATGAAATGCCCTCAAAGTAGCAATTAAACCAGTGCATGCATGACCAGACAACTGTACATTATAACCTGGCCACATTGACACAAGAACTTAATGATTACAAGTGTCAAATCCTTTTTTTTTAAGGCAGCCCACAAATAACATGGAATAAAAAAGCAAGAAACTATCTCAAAGATTAATTGTTCCTTTGCTATCAGAAATTCAATGCATGAGTACAATAGGATTTAGAGGTTTCATGCAACTAAAAATAAAATACAAGCTCTACCACTCAAAAAAAGATTTACAAACATAATTTTGTGGGCTATCAAGATGTAGTAGATAGAGTACCTGCAAAAAAATCATCTAAGTCAAATCCTTCAATTCAGTACTATAGTAGGCAGTGAACTTTAATTTTAAAAAATTTTGTTGGTAATTTTATGAAAAATTTTAGGCCTACCAGGAAGGTATGTGAAAGATTATGATATTCTGAGGTCATGAAACAGTTAAGCCTATAGTTTAAACAATAATTTAAAGCTACTGTGCATGACCAATAAATTCAACAATTTAGAATTGGTGAATTATTGATATATTAATTATAAAAGCACATTAAAAATAAAGATACATAATTTTAACAAACATATGTACTTTAAAGAAATGGAATTTTTTAATTCAAATCATTTCACAAGGAATCCCCAAGTCCATATAGCTACATTTGTGTATTCTGCCACACATCAAAAAAATACCAATTGTACAAAACAGTTCCAGAATAAAAAGAATAAAAGAGAATGGACAGTATCTTAGCTAATTCTATTAAGCCAGTATTTCTCTAATGTTCAAAAAATATAATTGCACTTCTTTACATTTGTTAGACGTTACTCCTTAGAAAAGCACATCACTGGTAAATACAGTAAATACAGTTTTTTCCTTCTTCCTATCCAATCTGGATGATACAATTTTTTAAATAAGTGAGATTAGAAGATTCGAAGAATAACTGAGTCAAGAATTAATAAGTAATTATGATTAATGAATCATTACATTAATGCCTATTGCTTTCCAGTATATTATAAAATAGCCAAAAGTAAATAATTAAATCTACTGAAACTTACTGAATTGTAATCCAGATGTCTTGAACTTTGATAATGATTGTATCTTCACTTTCTTATGATAAAAGCCTTACAATTACTTGTGATTATTTCTGCTTGAATACCTTACCCTTTTCTACAACTTTGAACTCCTGTGATCACTAGACAGCCCGAAAATATTTATTAAGGAAAGAACTTGAATCAGCCAGAACTAACCCATTATAATTCCTAAGCTATTTTACTAAATAAAGCTAGACCAAACCAAAATGGGCCTATCTGATATGCACAGTAGATTAAACCTATTGGAGACCTACACCTCATTATAATAGTAAAAATCACACCCACCATCATAATGCCACCATTTTCTTACATGTGTTCTGTGAATAGGTTTGTAATCATTATGAGCATGCTCAGTACCTTGATTATGTCCAATCTCATCAACACAAGTCATTATGCAAATTATCCTAAACCTACATCTTTTTTGTACTACAAATCTGAGTTAACATAGTTGGCAGAGACAGATTTTAGGCCCATAGTCCATCTGTTCTTCTTGTGTCACGCTTGGCAATTAACTCTTCCTTTGAAACCCTGATGTATCAGGAATTGGTCATTTGTGCACATCAGGCAGAGAACCCTTGTATTTGGTCAGTAACAGATGGATGTGACAAAAATATAAAAAGTTGATTACAAAGATTACTTGTTGCAAGTAACTGAAATCGAATTTTTAAATGATATTATAAAATGATCATACAAATATTTTATATTTGATATTTAACATATAATACTTAATGAGATTTGACAAAACATGTGCAAGGTTTCTACATGGAAAATTACATAATTTTGATGAAGGAAATTAAAGAACACCTTAATAAATAGACTAACATTCTGTATTCATAAATGAGACAAAGCAACACTTTTAAGATGTAATTTGTACCATCCACATACAATAGTTTTTCATTCCTTAGGTGAAACAGGAAGGCTAGAAAGAGTTTAAGTTTAGTACTTCCTTTCCTCCAAAGTAAGTTAGGCTCTGGAAAAACCCACCTTGGGTAGGCTGGATAGAAATGCTCTCCTTTCAGAGTAGGAATTCATTAATGAGAACAGATTGCTCTTAATTTATTTCAAAATGTCCACTTTTCCACCACCTGGTAGAAAGTTAAGATTGTTCTCTGAAATTCAGAGTCAGGATCATATGGGGGCTTTGGGAGGAGATTCATGTAACTGTCATGAGTGCCTAAGGCTTGACCATCTGGGAATTTTGCCTCTCATGCTAGGCTGTGCTTGGACTCGATCAATTTGTCATTTACCCTTTAGTTTGCCCTCCCAAGACTGACTACAGCTGTGGTTTCTGCTCCAGGTAAACTATATTACTTGTATCTGCCTATCTCTCTTTTTCCAGGAGATAGTTTTTCTTGGAAGCTCAGTTTTAGGAAGAATCTAAGATTTGTTGATATCCAACTTTTCAGCTTTTTTCTTATTGAGAGGGTAGGAGTGATGACTATCCAAACTCTACATATCAGTACTGAAAGAGTTCATTATTATTCAAGGTATTTACAAAATATTCTAGGATTGTATATTCCTTAAATAAGATACTTGGCAGAAAATTCTTTTAATTTTCAAATGTATATAAAATCACTTACTGTTAATGCTACCTTAAATTCATAGTTATTTACACACATTTATGTTGACATACACATGCATATATATTTTTCCCTGAATTAAAAAAATTTTTTTTGAGAAATCTCCACACATATACAGCCCAACCACATCAAGCAATGGCTCACAGTATCATCGCATAGTTGTGTATTCTTCACCATGATTACTTTTAGAACGTTTGCATCACTCCAGAAAAAGAAATAAATGTAAGAAAAAAGAACTCACCTATCCCATATGCTTGCCCTCCCTCTCATTTATCACCAGTATTTCAATCTACCCAATTTTTATTCATCACCCCCTCATTGTATATTTATTTTTTATCCTTAGGTTTTTTCTACTCATTTTACTCTCTGGATAAAAGGAGCATCAGGCACAAAGTTTTCACAATCACACAGTCACATTATAAAAATTTTTTAGTTACACAATCACTTTCAATTATCAAAGCTCATGGAAAACAGTTCAACTGATTCAGGTACTTCTCTTTAGCCCCTCCGATACACCAAAAACTAAAATGGGATATCTATATAATGCATAAGAATAACCTCCAGGATAGTCTTTCAACTGTTTGAAATCTCTTAGGCACTGATATTTTATTTTTTCTCATTTATCTCTTCCCCCTTTTTGTCAAGAAGATTTTCTCATTCCCATGATTCTCAGTCCTTACTCATCCCAGAGAGTCAAGTCCCACATTTCCAGGGAGATTTGCACCCTTGGGACTCATCCCATGTAAGGAGAAGGACACTGAGTTCAACTATAAAAGTTGTCTTCAAGAGAAAGGCCACATCTCAGCAACAAAAGAGGTTTTCTGGGGGTGAGTCTTAGGCATAATTAACAGTAGGCTTAGCTTCTCTTGTGTAGGAATTAGCTTCATATGGGCAAGCCCCAAGAATGAGTGCTCAGTCTATTGAATTTGTTGTCCCCATTGCTTGCAAGAATAATACGAATTCCCCAGAAGGGGAAATGTAATATTTCCTCCTTTCTTCCCAGTCCCCCAGTTACTGCCTGAATTATTCTGGGATATATCAGGGAATCACACTAATCTGTACAAATAAACAAGATTTCACACCCTATTCAAGATTCCATATAATTATTGTGTTCATGTAAACTGACTACCAAAAATATAAATTTTGCACAAAATAAATGTGTTGGTTTGAAAGGATGTATGCCCCCTAGAAAAGCTATGTTTTAATCTAAATCCCATTTCATAAAGGCAGAATAATCCCTATTCAATACTATATGTTTGAAACTGTAAGCAGATGATCTCCCTGGATTGTGATTAAATCAAGAGTGGTTGTTAAACTGGATTAGGTGATGACATGTCTTCACCCATTTGGGTGGGTCTTAATAAGTTTCTGGAGTCCTATAAAAGAGTAAACATTTTGGAGAAAGAAGATTCAGAGAGAACAGAGAATACTGCAGCACTATGAAGCACAGAGTCCATGAGCCACCGACATTTGGAGATAAAGAAGGAAAACACCTCCAGGGGAGCTTCATGAAAATGGAAGCCAAGAGAGAAAGCTAGCAGATGATGCTGTGTTTGCCATGTGCCCTTCCAGCTAAGAGAGAAACTGTGGCTGTATTCATCATATGCCTTCTCACTTGAGAGAGAAACCCTGAACTTCATCAGCCCTCTTGAACCAAGGTATCTTTCCCTGGATGCCTTAGATTGGATATTTCTATAGCCTCGTTTTAATTGGGACATTTTCTTGGTCTTAGAACTGTAAACTAGCAACTTATTAAATTTCCCTTTTAAAAGCCATTCTGTTTCTAAGTATGTTGCATTCTGGCAGCTAGCAAACTAGAATAATAAACAACTCTCCCTTTGGTCTTGAACAAACTTAAAGTTTAAAAATATGGGCCATATGAACCTTTACCCAGTATTCTGACTTATCTTAGTCCTATACACATCAGCTTCATTTATATTTCTAGATGAGCTCTGACCAGTTTTCAATTTTTTTAACAGTTGCCAAATGGGATAATGGTGACTTTCATAGCTTCAATGCTCTAACAGTGAGTCTCAGGTGTCACATAAATACCCAAAGTTCCAGGGAATAAATAGGTTATAGAAAAATAGCTCGGTTGCTCAGAATTTAGAAATACCAGTTACAACTACTAAATATGTGTGACTCCTGTAACAGCTTATAATATAGGAATCTTTACAAAAGACACCAACCTGATAACCCATGCTCTCAAATTCAATTATCTGAGTTTGATTAGTATAGTTAGTTCCTGTGAATAAGGCATCATAATATTTGTCTTTTTGCTTCTGAGATTTCAATCAATATACTGTTCCTACAGTTCCTTCACCAATTACATTTCTCATAAGCTCATTCCTTCTTGCAGTCACTCAGAACCTTTGCATGTAGACATTACCGTTCCCCTTCCATTCCTCAGTCATTGTACCCTTAGGCCACTTACAACATTGAAAATCATGAACACTGCTTCCAAAAAAATCAGTGTGCAAATATCCATCATGTCCTCAACTCTCAGTTCCTACAGGTATATACCTAGCAATGGGGTTGCCAAGATCATATGTCAATCTTGCCCTTAGATTTCTGTGAAACCACCACACTGCTCTCCAGAGGGCAAGCCTGAATAAAAACATCTCTCTCTCCAAATTTCCTCTAACACTTGTTTCTCTCTGCTCATTTTTAAGCAATTTTATTCACACCTAATACAATCCAACCTAAGTAAATAGACATGCCTTCACCAAAATAATCTATATGAAGACATTTCCTTTTCTTCTGCAAAGAATCCATACTCTGCCCAGTGCCCCCTACTTTTTGACATTTAGTTTTGGCATAGTTCCTTTGGTACATTCAGTGGAAGCCTATCACAATGTCCCCCGTTGACTATAGACCCTAGATTAAATCAGTTGTACTTTTTCCTGTGTACCATACATTTTCATCATCTTGCAGTGTTGACATTCATTTATTCTCACTTTTGAAAAAAACTTTTCATATTTGTACATTAAATCAACATCATTGCCCACTCTAAACATTTCTAGGTTATAATATCTGAGTCTTTATCATTTATTTTTCCTTCTGGTTTCATACATGCCCTCAGCCCTTCTTCCTCAACCATATTCACATTCACCTTCATGCAGTGTAAACATATTATTGTGATGCCATTAGATAATATTGTGCTATCCATTTCCGAATTTTTACAGTCAGTTCTGTTGCATAGTCTTTATTCCTTCCACACCAAATGTCCAATGTCTACTCTCTAATTCCTGATAGCCTGTGTCCATTACTTTAACTTTCAATGTTCATTCATTAATGTCAGTTCATATTAGTGAGACAAAAAATTATTTACTCTTTTGTTTCTGGCTAATTTCACTCAGCATAATGTTTTCAAGTGTCATTTACATTGTTACGTGCTTCATGACTTCATTCATTTTTACAGCTGCATAACATAATATCCATTGTATGTAAATGCTACAGCTTGTTTAGTGACTCATCCATTCATGGGCATTTGTGATGTTTGCATCTTCTGGCTATCATAAAAATGCTGCTATAAACATTGCTGTGCAAATGTGATTTGTGTCCTTGTCTTCAGCTTCTCTGAATACATACCTAGTAGTAGGATTGGTGGATCATATGACAATTCTATTCTTAGCTTCCTAAGGAAAACCAAACTGCCTTCCAGAGCAGTTGTAACATTTTGCATTCCCACTGACAGTGGATAAGTGCACCTCTTTCTCTGCATCCTCTCCAGCTTTTTTCATTCTCTATTTTAGTTGTTTTTTTTTTATAATGACCATTCTAGTGGTTGTGAAATATGTCGTGGTTTTGATTTGCATTTCCCTAATAGTCAGTGAACTTGAGAATCTTTTCATATGCTTTTAGCCATTTATATTTCCTCTTCTGAGAAGTAGCTGTTCATGTCTTCTACCCATTTTTAAATTGGATTTTTCAACTTTCTGTTGTTGAGTTGAAGACTCTCTTAATTTATCCTGGGTACTAAACCCTTATATGCCAATATAAGATTCCAAATATTGTCTCCCATTATGTAGGCTGACTTTTACTTTCTGGCAAAGTTCTTTGATGCATAATGTGTTTAATTTTAAGGCTACCTCATTTATCTAGTCATATTTTCAATGTTTGTGCTTTGGGTGTAAGATGTAGGCAACTGCCTTTTGTTATAAAATTTATAATATATTTTCTTCTAAAAGTTTCATGCTCTTATTCTAATGTTTAGGCCTTTGATCCATTTTGAGTTAGGTTTTGTGTAGGGTGTGAGGTATGCATCCTCTTTCTTTTCTTGTTTTGTGTATGGATGCCCAGTTCTTTAATCACCATATATTGAAGAGGCTGCTTTAGTGTTCTCAGTGTTTGCTTCATGTATTTTAGAACACTTTGGCTTTGTGCATAAGCATTTCTGATTTATATCTTCTTGTTGAATTGTTCCTTTTATTAATACATAATGTCATACTTTGTCTCTTCTAATTGTTTTACAATTGTTCAAAATTAATATAGCTACCCCTTATTTTTTCTGATTGTCATTTGCATGAATTATCTTTCCCAACTCTTTCACTTTCTACCTGTTTTCGTCCCTGGGTCTAAAGTGAGTCTCGTGTAAATAGCATATAGAGGGGACCCGCTTTTTAATCCACTCTGCCAGTCTAGGTCTTTTGATTGGGGAGTTTAATCCATTAACGTTTAATGTTATTATTGTAAAAGCAATATGTTTTTCTACCATTTTATCTTTTGCATTTTAAATGTCATATCTAAGTTTTTCTGTTTTTACCTTTACTCATAATAATCATATCTACACTTTTCTTCCAGACCTCTTTTTCTTCCCTTTTCCTACCAGCCGTCAGTGCTCATTTTAGTATTTCTTTTGGATCCAGTCTGTTAGTCACAAATTTTCCCAATAATTGTCTAAAAATATTTGAATCTCCTCTTCATTTTTGAAGGGCAGGTTTGCTGGGTATAGAAAACTTGGTTGGCATTTGTTCTCTTTCAGTTTCTTAAACATATAGTATCTCTGCTTTCTTGCCTCTTTGGTTTCTTCTGAGAAATCCACACATAAACTTGTCAAGCTTTCCTTTATGTGATGTATGGGTTTTATATTGCAGCTTTCAAAGTCTCTCTTTGTCTTTGATGTTTCACAATCTGATTAGTAAATATCTTGGAGTATGTCTATTTGTATCTATTGTGTTTGAGGTTTGCTGCATTTTTTGGATCTGCAATTTTACATTTTTCTTAAGAGATAGGACATTTTCAGTGATTATTTCCTCAGTTAGTCTTTCTGCTCTTTTCCCTTCTCTTCTATTTCTAGGAAACCAACAACAAATATGTTCATATGCTTCATATTGTCACTCAATTCCTGGAAACTTACTTATATTTTCCCAATCTTTTCCCTTTATTTTCTTTTGCGTTTTGGATTAGAAGTGTCCAATCCTCTAGTTCACTAATCCTTTCTTCTGCCTCTTCAAATCTATTGTTTTAGGTGTCCATTGGTTTTTATCTCTTCTATTGCCACTTTCATTTCTGTAAGTTATGCAATTTGTTTTTTTTCAAACTTTTGAATTCTTCTTTATTTTCACCCCATGTCTTCTTTATTTAAGGGGGGGTGTTATAATTTCATCCTTTTAGGTTTTTTGTTTTTACCTGCTTAAGACATATCATAACAAAAATAGCATAATGATCCAGCACTTATATTCACTTGTTAAACCCGACCTTCTCTGTATAACTCCACCATCACCTTTTATCTTTCTCCCACTCTTTAGAAGCACTTGGGCTAGGCCCATTCTATTTTTTTCATGTTGGAAAGGGCTATTGATAATATAGAATAGTGGGATGGAACTAGTTGATGTTCTGAAAGGTTTACCCTTTAGCATTTCAGGACTTAAGGGATTTGATTTTTGTTTTTAGGATTAGAGGGCCTGCTTCTTTATTTCAAAAATAAATTTTGTCAATTTTCAGTATCAAGAGAGTTTCATTATTGGTTTCTCTTTCTCCCAATCTGTCCACAAAAGAGACCGCACCAAAGGAGGGTACATTTTAAGCCAATAAGTGGCAGGATGCACATTTAACAGACCTCACAGTAACCTCATCAAAAAGGTAGAACTGTGTGGGGAAAATAATTGTAAAACATCAGCCTACTGCCATCCCAGACTGTAGAGATCTGTAGACAGCTACTGCTTCCCACCTCTAAAAATGCAAAATTTCAAAATGGTATAAAATATTTAAAGAGTGTCATATATAAACTATTCAAGATTTCTCTAGCACTGGCTGATAAAAAACATAAGATGGCACTTTTAGAGACAGCAGATTCAGATCCAGAAAATGGTGATGAATTGTTTTATAGGCCCAATATTTGGAAAAATTTTAATTTTCTTTTCTTTTCTTTTTGAAAATTAGGCAGGAGACTGCATCACTGGTCACCCCAACATAAGGGGCAAATGATTCATTCTGTAGAAGTTGGAAAGGGGATAGAGAAAGTATCAGGAAAGGATTTGATCTCAGAGGTCTTACCATATTGATTTGGTCACTTCTGATGAGGAAAAATAAAAGCAATAATAAATTTCCCCTAAGATACCTTAAAGTTAAAAACCTCAATAGTATTTTTTTCTTTTTTTTCCTTTTTCTTTTATCCCTTAACTCGTAGAATCAGGAGGTTTGGCTGGTGCTTTGTATAGAGTAATGAAATTTCCCTCAATGGAATTTTTCCTTGGGTTATGTTCAGTTCTCAGTGAGGTAGGCCCTTACCTCCTTCCCTCCTCTTTGGAGAGACAAATAGGTATGAAGCTGAAAAGTTACTTTCCAAAAATGATAAAGGGATTAGATCACTGCTTCAGAGCTATGGAATTATTTGGAATGCTTTGCAAATAGTTGCTACAACAACGAAAAGTGGAATAATTACAATATGTATACATCACAATATGCTTTTAAAGACACATTGTGCTCACGTTCCCTTAAATGTTGTTCCCAAAGGTGCTCAGCCCCTAGCCCAGCTACAATTTCTGGGAGAGGCATAGACAGTTTTGTGTGAAAGACATGTGGCTAGGAAAGTGGGTGGGTGGGAGTGAGGGTATATTGTGAGAGAAGAAAGCAGCCTTCTGGTTAAAGATCAGTACTCAGTTTTCAGGTCAGCTGGGTGCAGGCTGTCTCAGGTGGATTCATAGTCAAAGGAAGGAGCAGAGGCAGGGTGGTACTAGGGTGCTCTACATTTCATTCAGGTAAAGCAGAGTCTGGTCCAGCATTTTTTGTGTTTAGTGGTGTTCCTTTTTGGTGTATTTTTATTTATCTTCCAAATCATCAATAGTCTTTTCCAGCTTGGCTACCGATCTCTCAGCAAATTTGGCACAGGTCTCTGGCCCATTGAGTTGTAAGTAAGAATCTTTATCTCTTCTTCATTTTTATCTTCTTTTTGAGAGTACTTTTCATCAGGAGCACTCAGACACATTAGGTTCTGGTCCATCAGTCTGATCTGTTCATCCAGCTCTCAGCAATAGGACTCTGCTGGCTCAGCTTGTTCCTTAGTGCATTCCAAATCCCCTTCAATAATCATCAACTTATGAGCCACTTCCTCATACTTCCAATTTGGCTCCACTGTGATGCGTATAGCTTCTTTGATTTGGATTTCTATCTTTTCTTCATCTTTTGTACCTGGTTTTGTATAATATTCATACATCTCTCGCTCTCATCAGCAGCTTTATCTGCTTCCTTCAGCTTTTGCAGAATAGTGGCCAGGTGCTCCTAAGAATGCTGCATCTCCTCTTTATCCAGCTGGATCTGTTGGTTCAAGGATGCCACTTCAGCCTCAGTTTGTTCCCTGGCTGCCTTTCTCCCTCCACTTCCAACTGGAGGCACTCAACTCTCTTTCCAGCACCATCAGCTTCCTGTAGTAGAAGCTGTATCTTGCACCTCACAACCTTAATGGTGGTGATCGTGGCCATGGTGCCTACCCAACAAATGCTCATGCTCCACATCCTGCCTCTTCCATTTGACTTTGCATCCCCTTCTCACTCTTACTTCTGCCTGCCCCAAATTGCTGATTAGATTTTTGATGAGATTTTGCATATCTGTTCAAACATCCTGAATTAGTCACTGTTTCAACTCCTATATATTTCAAATGTTGTTTTTTTTCCTTTGACTGGGCCCTATCTTCAACTTTCCTAGTAAGATATAATTTTTTGTTGGCATCTTGGCATTTGATTTCCTTATTATTTTATTCTGGAGATTTTTTGCATTCTTTTACCTAGGGTTTTCTTGCTGGATTGCTTTGTTCTCTGTCTTTGACATTCAGGTCAACTTATTTCTAGAATCTTGTATAGGCTCTGTTTATCTCATCAGAAATTTTCAATTCTTGCTTTTCTGTTTTTTACTCTGCCTATATGGGACCCTTTTGTGAGGAAGGTGTCCTCAGGTATTATAGATCCAAGTCAGATTTTCCCAGACTACAAAAGCCCATGCTTCAGAAGGAAAGAGTAGCCAGCATCAGTTTTCCCTGAGGGTGAGACCAAGCAGGCTGTTATACATTCCTATGAATCCCCTAGATTCTGTACTTTTTCTATTCTGCTCAGCATGTGGTATTTGTCTGCCTGCAACTACCCACCAGTTTAAAGTGATGTGATGCCTTTAATTTCCACAGATTCTTCCTGCTAGAGGCATGTTTGAGACAGAGGTGATGTAGTAGTATGGTTCTTATTGTTTTCCAGCTCCTGGGCCTGAATTCCTTGAGGGAGATATTTCACTTGACCTGGGTGCCACACCCTTTTTCCTGGGAAAGATCCACCCTTTCAGGAATTAACCCCTTTCACCTGACTACTACTTTTCCTCCCAGTCATCTAACCTGTGGACTGGAATATTTAGGATTTGGTTGACTAGAATGGGTGAGGTGGTAGTTAGGTTCAGGGGTCAAGTGGCCATGGGAAGGTGCCTAGTTCTATTGCTGTGGACATGAGCCAATGGCATGTGAAGCTCATGTGTCGCTGATTACTTATGCAGTCGGCTAGGATGCATGCCTGCTGTAATGAATGATGTTTGATTTAATTGGCTGAATGCTTAAATGAGAGAGCTCAATGTAGCACAGCCCAAGCAGCTCGGCATGCCTCATCTCAGCACTGGCAGCTCATCCCAGGCATTTGGAGATGCAGAAAGGAATCACCCTGGGGAAACTTGTTGGAACCCAGAGGTTTGGAGAGAAAGCCAACAGAGACCGTCTGTGCCTTCACATGTAAGAAAGAACCTCAGTTGAAAGTTAGCTGCCTTTCCTCTGAGAAACTATATGTTTTTAAGTAAATAAACCCCCTTTTATTTAAAGCCACTCCATCTCTGGTGTGTTGCATTCTGGCAGCTTTGGCAGACTAGAACAGGTGATATTCAGTTTCCTCAGGTTAGTATGCAGTTACGAAGAAGGGGCTGTGTTTGAATCATTTATGCTTCCTCAGAGAACTTGTTCAAAATGATGCATTAGTTTAAATAATGGGGGCTTGGCCCAAAGCACCAGGGGCCCAGTTTAAAGGCTGAGGTCTGAGGAAATTACCAGAAGTATTTATAGAACAAGAATGACCATGTCTCTCACCTTCACCCTCACTGCCAAACCCTGTGGTTCACTATGATGTGGTGGCTACTAGGGCAAATGTTGAGGTTTTTCAGGTCATAGGCCTCAATGAATTAAGATGTCTTTGCAGGGTGAACCTGAGAGAGAAACTTGGAAATACCCATTCAGGATGATTACAGGTCCTGTATGACTGACCTTTGGAAGTTTTATATACTCACATGTAACTAGGTGATCTTTATGAGCTTAGATTTTATCACTGGCCTCCAAAGAAACAATAAACTTAGCACTGAATAATTGCTTGATTTCTTTCTGGTGGTGTCTGCTGTTCTAACCAGAAGGGACCCTCTGGTTGGAACCCCATGTCTACCTTGGTTAGGTTCTCTTCAGATGTGTGCCCCATGTATCCCTAACTCCTGTGCTATTGCTGTGGTTTCTACCCAAGAAATGTGGCTCTTGAGAAACAACAAATCCAGTTGTTCAGTTATCCTCTTATCTTCTGCGACCTCAAACTTCTCACTAATGTGTTGGGGGATACGAGAAAAAAAGCCTTCCATTTGGGGGTACCACAAAGACTTCTGTGTCACTTGGGGCCACGCTTGGTTCCAGAGCTCAATTTGAAACCATGAAGGCAGGTGATTTCACCAGGCCCAATATTTACCATTTCTGCCTAAAATGTTAAGTCCTCCATTCCACACTTTCATTCCCAGAGTGACCCACTGCCCCACTCAGAAACCAGTTTATGGCTGCAAACTCTACAAATGTACCACCTCTTTGCAGACAGTTTGAGGACATACCCTTCCTTGAAACGTTCATGTGAAGGCTTGCAGTTCTTCTAAGCCTGGATGGCTCAGTGATGGCACTAACATCTTTCTAGGGACCTGACTGACACTTGCAAATTGTATCTCTTACCCTCTTCACTTCTTGGTCACTGTCATCTGCCAACTACATGAGCATTCCTTGTATTCATGGTCTGTTTTCCCCTTAAATTTGTTGACTTCAATGTTCACCTTCCAAATCACTGATTCTTGACTTCCTCAATTCCAGGTGTCTTTTCCTTTGCTTTGTGTCCATAACACCCTTTCCTGGCCACACCCTGGCCATAGTCATCACTCTAATTTCTGTATTTGTGACATCTTAAATGTATGCCACTCTCTGGTCATTGCCTCTTACCTTTACACCTCTCCCCTCTTTTTTCTTCACCAAAATTCCTCTATGACCACAAGTGTACCTCTGGTGTCTTCAGTTCCTTTCAGAGAAGCCAATTCTTCACTTTAAACCCTCTTTTACCCTCAAACCTCTTTCCTCCATACCTATTGTCCCTTTATGCATGGTAAAGTACAAATCCTGAATTTATTCAAGTGTCTGATATTTCCTCTACTGCACCTGGAGGTGAGCACAGTCAGGGAAAACATCACCTCTGACCACAGTTGCCTCTACAACCTCCTCCAGTTTTAGCTAGAACATTGGTAGAGACAAGAAAACGTCTATGTGTCCCTGGGTAACTCCCTTATCCCTATTATATTTCCTAATATCTATCAGTCATCTGCTTCTGCTTTTGACATGTCTGTTTTCATCAGAACCTCATCTCCAACTTCATGGATAAGATGGAGTCCAGAGGCTGTTTCCTCATCCTACATTTGCAAACATACATCTGCATCTCTGTTCATCCTTCCTTCTTTCCATCCAGGACCAGTAGAATCAGAGCTCATGGCCTGTCTTTTTCTTGCTCCACCAAGAAGATGGTTCTGATGGATGTTGACCCCAGCCTGCTTCAACTGACAGCCTCACACATTGTCTTGTGACATGACAGTCTTGTGGTAATCCCCTGATGTGGTCACACAGTCTCATGGACTTGGTTACGGCCTTGAGTGCACTCTCATGTCATGCTACAAGCACTCCCTGAATGAGAATGACCTGACCCTTTGTTTAATGATTACCTTCATGCCTGTGATTCTCATATGTGTATTCTCTGAACTTACTCTTCATCTCCCTCGCAAAACTACCTCTCAGACCTTCTGCATACACATAAATCTCAGGTTGTCCAAAATGAAGCTGCCTCTAACCTTTCTCCCCTCTGCCTGTGTCTATTCATCCTTCATACACCACCCCAAACACCATGATTGAGACCTGATTTCTCTGCTGTAGTCAATTCCCAGTCCCCTATTGCATCCTTGAATTCAGATGAACCCTGGGGCCCTGAATGAGACAGAATTCCCAGTGCCTCTTTTTGAATTTTCAAATGTTCCATATAAAGTGAAAACTGGGTGACTCCTATTCTTCTTTCAACAGCCAATTGTAGAATCACCAGGTCTGTGAAAACTTCTCTGAGTATGCTAGGCTCAGTGGCTGCCATTTCTGAGCCTCTCATGTCACCTTAATTTCTCCATCACGGAATGCTTTCCATAGCATTGTAATTGACTTTGTACTGCTCTGCTTCCTCCACCAAATCTTGGAGTCCTCTAGGGCAGGAATTGTGGGTGCCTTTGCTTATCTTTCTACTCCCAGAACCAGGCACAGGTCTTGTCACATAGTAGGCATGCAGTAACTGTATGTTGAGTAAATGAATGGATAAATAATTGTAAAAAGACTGAGACAAATGTGTGTTTGTAGACTGTCTGTTACAGAAGTCATCAAAAACCATTACACACTCTGTTTCCAAGAAAATAGGCTTTGTTTCTTTCTGACAATCTTTTGAGAGCAGTGCTATCCAATACAACTATATGTGATCAAAGAAAAATACTCTTTATCCATGTTGTGCACTAGCAACAGTGACTATTCAGCCCTTGAAATGTAGGTATTGTGACAGGGAAAGAAAATTTTTAAATTTGCTTCAATTAATTTAAATTTAACATGGCACGTGTGCCTACTGCTTTGAATCATGCAGATTTAGAGAAAAACTTTAGAGTGTTCTTTAAGAGTGTGGACACTGAACTAAAGGGTTGTCAGTTCTACTTCAGCTCTCCTAATATTAGCTGTGTAGCCTCGAACTTGCTATTTTACCCATGCCTCATTCTCCTCATACCATGTAAATTTTTCCCTATCATGTAAGTTGCTGAGAGGATTAAATTCCTTAAATGGAAATCCCTTAGAACAGTGAGTGGTCCATTGTAAGGGCTCTTTGAGTACTAGGTTTATTAATTTTCCAGCATTCCAATTATGCTTTTGTTGGGATATCCCATCTCTCAACTAGAAGGTGAAGTGAAAGGTAAAGGCAAGCAGTGCTAGAGGCAACTCTTATCAGCTTGCTAGATGCAGACCTTTCCAACTCTGTGTTGTCAGCATGGAGCTGATAGCTTGAACTTGGTCATGGTGGGAATATTCACAACAAAGACACCGGTTCCATTTAATTTGTAGTGGTTGTCACCCTAAACCATGGAGTTTTGCTACATAGGAGGAGCACAAAGATAGCTAGATAGGCCACTAAAACCATCTTCACCCCAACTGGGGTGTAATCTGCATCCTTTATCCTCTATCACAAAATATCATGTGAGTCTAATATTTCTGATTACCACTCTTCAGACTAAGCAAGCTGCCCTGGTCCACCATGTTGCCAAATACACATATTAAAGGCCAGACATAGGTACTGCCTGGTTGAGCCACTCAGAGCTGATTTCCCTAGAAGGGAATGAATGTAGTTGGCACATACTGGAGTGAGCAACAGCACTTTGTGAAGGAGTCAGATAGGTGATTTTTGGACCAGATGTGCACAGTTGCAGATGACCTCACCCTTTGTGTGAGGGTAGTGGCTTCCTTCTGTGAAGATCCTCTGTCCTCTCCTGGCTGATCCTTAGATGCATGGGCTGGAACTATCAGGCTCTTTGTCCAATCTCACCTGGTCTCTGAAGTCAACTTTCTTTAGGGCCCTCTGTGCCAGTTTGAAGCTATTATGTATCCTCAAAAAACCATATTCTTTAATCCTCATTCAACATTGTTGGGTGGTTCCTTTTTGATTGTTTCCATTGAGATACAACCCATCCAATTGTGGGTGGTAACTTTTATCTACATGGTTTCCATGGACATGCGTCTCACCCATTCAAGGTGGGGTTGCTTACTGAAGCTGTTTAAGAGGGCACTATTTTGGAAAAAGTATTATAGCCATGAAAGCTACAAGAAATAACAGAGCAACCAGATTCAACAGAGTTCAAATAGCCAGAGACCTTTGGAGAGGAAGGAAATGGCCCCCAGGGAGCTTCATGAAATAAGCTGGGAGAGAAAGCTAGTAGACATCACCATGTGTTATTATGGTAGTAAAGGCCAGGTGGAGGGCACTAGAGGTGCTCCTGCCCAGCAAAATAGTGTATCAGAAGCAATATTACATTATATTCCTGGAGGCATTGTGGAAATTAGTGTCACTCTTAAAGGCTTGAAAGATGCAGAGGTGGTCATTCCCTTCAGATCCCCATTCAACTCTCTTATTTGGCCCATGCAGGAAGCAATGGGACTTGGAGGATGACTGTGTTGTAGTAAACTTATGCAGATGGTGAGTCCAATTGCAGCTACTGTCCCACATGTGGTATCATTGCTTGCATAAACCAACACATTGTCTGGTACTTGATATGCAGCTGTTGTTGTGGCAAATGCTTTTTTCTCAATAGCTGTCTGTAAGGACCACCAGAAACAGCTTGCATCCATCTGTCAGGGACCACAATTTACCTTCAGTGTTATGCCTCATGTGTGTGTAAACTCTCCAGCCTTATGTCTCAATCCTGTCTGCAGGAAGGTTGATCATTTCTTCTTCCCACAGGACAGCA
>PVIY010047742.1:0-17682 GCA_004026745.1 Myrmecophaga tridactyla | reverse complement strand
CCTGGGAGTCATGTCCCACGCAGAGAGGGGGAGGGTGGTGAGACTGCTCATCATGTTGGCTAGAGAGAGAGGCCACATCTGAGCAACAAAAGAGGCCCTCCTGGGGGTGACTCTTAGGCCTAAATTTTAAGTAGACTTGACCTATCCTTTGTGGGGTTAAGTTTCATATGAACAAACCCCAAGACTGGGGGCTCAGCCTGTAGCTTTGGTTGTCCACACTGCTTGTGAGAATATCAAGAATTCAACTTGGGGATCATATGTATTTTTGAGTCTTTTGGGGAAGGGGCAATGATGTTTATATAGGTTGAAAATAGAAAATAGGTGAACAAATAATGGAAGTTAGGTTGTTTGATTGTTTGACATGCTTGGTATTATGTAATAAATGTTCTGGCAAATATACTATTTTATTGTGAGCTATAACTAGTATTCTAATGGAAGAGGGCATTTGGTTAAAACTTCTTGTTTAATAGAAAAAATGGACACAATATGAATATAAACAAAATTTAAGAGTAAATTCTGGGAAGTTTTGACTAATGTGAAAGTATATTTTATTTTTTAATTTTTTCTAAAAGTATATTTTAATGTAAAATTTTTAATGGTTATATTTTATCTAGTATAGGTGTATACACTCACAGGTTATGAGCTCAGTGGACTAGAATTATGTTTTAATAATTTTCAGCTTCATAAATATAATGCATGTTACATATACAAGTCCCTTATTGAATCATCATTTTATGTGTTTGGCCACTTACATATATTTGTTGTCCTGAGAATTGTCTTTTCATAAAATTTTCAGTTGGCTTGTCTGTCTCTTCTAACATGTAATATATCTCTTTTTCCTATTGTGACTGGTACTCCTTTGTTGATATTTATATTCTTATAAAAACCTAATATGAGGGTGCATTGGTGGTCCAGTTATAGGATTCTTGCCTGCCATGCAGGAGACCTGGGTTTGATTTTCAGCCCATGCACCCAAAACAAAACAAAAAACCCTAGTATGAGCTGTCTGTATTTTATTGCTTGGAACACTGCTGGTTTCCTGAAACACTAATATAAAACCTTAAAACTTAGACTTTTAGACTTAGAAAAAACTTTGTATTTTGAAACAGTTTTAGACTTACAGGACAGTTGAAAAAATCATGCAAAATCAATACAGATATAGAGAATTGATAGAGATCAAACTGATAGTCTTTTAGATTTCCTTTGAGCAAAGCAAGTGAAAGAGTTCCTTGTTTTGAAAATTGGTCCATTTAGCTTGAAGCTCCTTAATCATTTACTTGTTTATACAGAGTGAAATTGCTTTTGTCACTATGTGGACCCCCAGTTTTAAAGCGTGTCACATGTGAATAAAATGTGTAATATTATTAAATATCAATTTTTTTTTAAAATTTCTGTTTCCCAATAGATTGTCTGAATTTCCACATTTTCGAAATAATCATAAAACTGCAAGGACATCAGATACCATTCAAACAAAAGATCTTAAATCCAGATCTCCCCATTTGGATGATTGTTCAAACACTGATCACAGAGTGAAAAGTGATGTTTCTAAAGATACACATCATAGCTCTTCACTGCCACACCTGGAAAAAGAAGGAAAGTCACATTCTGAAAAAAGGAGCACTTTGCATCTGCCAACATCTATTGAAAAACATTGCACCAATGGCATCTGGTCACGTTCCCATTATCAGGTTGGTGAGAGTGGCTCAAATGAGGATAATAGAAGAGGGAGAAAAGATATTAGACATAGTCAGTATAGTAGAGGAACTGATAGAATACGGAAAGACTTTAATACTAGCTGTGGTGATGGTGAAATGAGGAACACAGAAGTTAGTCAAAGACTACAAGGACATCCTGAGAAATATGGTAGAGGTGAGCCGAAGGCTGAAAGTAAGAATTCAAAATTTAAAAATAACACAGACTCAGAGTATAAAAGTGACCGTATTAGTTCTTCCTGGGAGAAAGAAACCTCTAGAGAAAGGTCACACTCTCGAGTAGAATCTCAAAGTGACAAAAGATTAGAAAGACAAAATGAAAGAGCACAAAATATAAATAGAAAAGAACTTAAATCACAAGACAAAGAAGAAAGTAAAGTTGACCAAAAACCTAAATCAGCAGTGAAAGACCAGGATCACTGGAGAAGATCTGAGCGAGCATCACTTCCTCATTCCAGGAATGAAATAACAAAATCCTCTCATAATGCAAGCAAATATCATCTAGAAGAGAGAAGAGGAAGGGAAGAGTGTAAAAGAGATAGAGGTGTAAGTAACCATAGTTTTCAAAATGGAAGACCACCATCTTCTCTTACCAGTCGTAGAACTCACAAACACATTGACTCCAAGGAAGTCGAAGCTTTACACCAATGGGAAAATACATCTTTAAAAGCAGAAAGGCATAGAACTGAAGAAAAGAGGAAAAGAGAACGAGAAAGTAAAGAAGAAAATAGGCATATGAGAAATGAAAAGAAAGCTCCTACAGAACATTTGCAGAAGACTAATAAAGAAACTAAAAAAACCACTATTGATAATAATAGACAGAATGAGCCAAAAAATGGTAAAGGTGGAGTCTCCAAAAATGAAGTTTCTGAAAATGCAGATAATAAAGAGCTTCCAGTAAAAGTGGAGAGTGGTCCACATGAAACAAAAAACAAAAACTTAAAGTTAAGTTTTATGGAAAAATTAAACTTAACTCTTTCTCCTGCTAAAAAGCATCCTGTTTCTCAAAATAATCAGCATAAAATAACTGGTACTCCCGAATCCAATGGCATGAGTGATTTGGAGTCCTTGGTGCAGGCTAAAACAGTGACATGTCTTCCATCTGTTAATGAACGTATTGCAGAGGAAACTGTATCAAAGTTATTGGAATCAAAAGATGCTCTTTCAGCAACATCTGAAATCAGAATTGGTATTCCAGAAAGCAAAATGAAAGAAGAAAGTAATCTGTTAGTTAAATCTGTTGAGAATACTATACACTGTAACACTTCCCTTTGTGGTAAAGAGACTTCTTTCTCAGCACCTGTGGAAATGAAACAAACAGAATCCTTGTTTCCATCATCAACAGAAATGGAACAAACTATTAATGGCACAAGGGCAGCTCCTATAGTAATGGACTTACTACAAACAGGTGTTTCTCAAAGTTTTGGCTTGGAATTAGATGCCAAACAAAATGGTGGTTTGAATTCTTGTATTTCTGAAGATGGGGAAAGAAAGGTGGCTTCTTCAACAAAAGTGACTGAATCCAGTGAAAGCATTTTGCAGCCTGTAATAGAAGAAACTGGTATTTTGCCAATAATCCTTTCAGAGGATGGTAAACCAAAATTTGAGTCTTTTGTGGATACAGTACTTGTCGAAAGTAAGTCTTGTCATTTGGAGCCTTGCTTACCTAAAGAGGCTCTAGAATCTTCACTTCAGACTGAGTTAATGGACCACAGAAATGAGATTAGTGAAACAAACTCGGTATATCATGATGATGAGAACTCAGTTCTGAGCATTGACCTTAATCATCTGAGACCTATTCCAGAAGCCATCAGTCCTCTGAATAGTCCAGTGAGACCTGTCGCAAAAGTTCTAAGATTGGAAAGCCCATCCCGAGTTCCATTATATAACAACAGTCATGAAGGTAATAGTTTATATTAGCTTCTATAACTTTTCTTTTTGTGAGAATGTAAAATACATAAACAAGGTAAGGTGCCTTTTTAAGTTAACAGTTTTATCGAGATAAATTCATGTACCATACAATTCATCTAAAGTGTATGATCAGTGTCTTCTGGTATATTCACAGCATTGTGCTTTCATCATCAAATCAGTTCTAGAACATTTTCACACACAAGAGCATTCACTGTTATATAGACCCATGTTTTATCCTTTGACTTTCCTTCTAGTGACATACATGACTCTTCTAAAGTTTCTCTTCCAACTACAATTGCATACACATTGTCATCACTCTTAATTAAACTCACTATAATGTGCTACCATCACCTCCTATCCATTTCCAAACATTTACAACCTTCTTAAATTCTGCACAAATCAAATATCAGCTCCCCATTCTCTGCCCTCATTCTATCTTCCAGTGATCCATGTTCTAGATTATTAACACCTCAAGTTTGCTAGTTATATTTAGTTCATATTAGTGAGGTCATATGATATTTGTCCTTATGTGTCTGAATTATTTCAGTAAATATATTTTCTTCAAGGTTCATTCATGTTGTCACATAGGTCAAGATTTCATGTCTTCTTACAGCAGAATAATATTCCATTGTGTGCATATGCCTCATTTTGTTTATTCATTCATTAGTTGGTGGACCCCTGGCTTGTTTCCATCTTTTTGCCATTGTGAATAGTGCCACTATGAATGTTGATGTGAAAATTTCTGTTTGCATCCCTGCTTTCAAATCTTCTGACTATATACCTGGTAGTGGAATTGCTAGATCACACGGCAGTTCTGTACTTAGCTTCCCGAGGAATGGTCAAACTGTCTTCCACAGTTTGTACCATTTTATATTCCGACCAGCAGAAAATAAATGTTCCTGTTTCTCTACATCCTCTCCAATACTTGTCATTTTCTGTCTTTTCTTAATTAGTGGCCATTCTAGTAAATGTAAAATATCTCGTTATAGTTCTTTTTATTTCATTCATTTTATTAAATATTCTTTGTAAGTATGTTCATAGATTTAAATAAAGTCTAAAAATAGAACAGGGTCCATAAGGGTACACAACTAACTGTTCCTTAGCAGTCATCTCTTGTGAAAAGAGCAGGTTTGGGGTGGGTGGTGAAAGGGGCTTTTATCTTTTAAGTTTTTATTTCAACCTTTGTTTGACCAAGAACACACTCATGTTGTATACATTTTTAATTAAAAATTTTTTTAAACAAATCCCAGATCACTGTTTCTTAAAATGCTAAAATACTACCATTTTCACTATATCTAAGTTAAGTATGTGTGCATGTGTATGTGTGTGGTCCCTTTAGAATACAGGAATGCATTTAAATGGGAGTTGAATAAATAAAATATGTTGAGGATGAAAGAAGTGGGAAAAAATGTATTTCCTTTGCTCAGATAACCTAAAGGTGTCACTTCAGAAAATTGGGTGGCCAGCTGTCTAGGTTCTAAACAGGAAAAGGGCAAAGGCATTTCACCTTTCAGATCTGACATTTTACGTTTTGTAAATAACCTACCTACTCTTAGAAGAGCCACTAGCCATATAAAGAATGAGAATCGTATCATAGATGAGATTCCACAGAGTCCAGGTGCATGGTATGCCCCAGAAAGTCAGTTCCAGGCTCATTGAAATTCTAGACACACTACTGGAATCTTAAAGTAGCAGTGCAGAAAAATACCAGTTTTCTGTAAGGTGTTTCTGTTATTCATGAAACTCCCACAGATGTGTTTGTTCCTATACTCCTATAATGCTCTAACATTTGGTATTTAGGGAACATTACCTACATTGAAGTTCTTCCCCGTCTTAGAGAAGTTACTTGATATCTTAGAAGAGTTTCCGTGTCTTTGTCTCTAGAGTACAAAATAATATCTGCCTTTCTGGGTTGTTAAAAAAGATGAGCAATAATATATATAAAGCACCTCAAGCAGTGTTTGGCATCTAAAAATGATTATCAAGAGTCTAACAGATATGAAAAGTTTCTGTTATCAGCACATTACAGTATTTATGGAGTCTGTCAATCAATCTCTAGAATATTCCTCCAAGGAAAGCAAAAGTCTCTTTTATAGGATACAGGCACATTCATACAGTATACCTGGGAAAGACCCAATCTCTGATTTGAACTCCACTCCCCTTTTCTGTCTTCCTCTTCCTTCCCTTTACATTCAAAAGCCCCTTCCTTAAACCCTGTGTCATTTTGCAAGCAGTCCTTGGAGCTTGTGAGTTAATTGATATTTTGCTGGAGGTCTCTGTTTCTTGTTAGAGTTCTCAGTTTTTTTCTCAGGTGGCTCTTATTCATTGGCTTTTATTAGGGGCAGGTCAATTTGCTGGTGACAGGAAAATATTGAAGAACAGAGCAAATAAGACACAAATTAAATAAGCAACAATTGCTATCCAAAACCTTGCATCTTTCAGCAGTACCTTATCAAAGCAACTGAACACAGTGTAACCTATGGACATTCCAGTGAATCCACCTGCAATGTGAGCTGCAAAAGACACCAGTGGCCCATTTGCAGGGACAAAGAACCTTGTATAGACAGCAAATCCCAGGTCTGACACAATTATAAGGATGATGATAAGTAGGCTGGCAATTCCAAAGACAGGAATCATTTCTTGAGAATTCACTGGAACATTCATAAAGTAGCCTCCCATCAGGGCATAGACTCCTCCTGAAGCACCCACAAGATATTTGAGTGGATCAGAAATGGAGCTGGCAAGAGATCCATCTATTTTCAATACCCTGTGTTATTGACATTCCTTTGTTCTTCCTCATACAGACACGTTTTTAAATTTGCACATTTAGTCACTATCATTATTCACTCTAGGCATTCCTAGATTATATCATCTCAGTCTTTATTGTCTATCTTTCCTTCTGATTTCATCTGTGCCCCACACCTCCTCCCTCTATCATTCTCACATTCAGCTTTATTCAGTATTCTAACGTTATTGTATTAATTAGGTAGTATTGTGCTATCTGTTTCTGAATTTTTACAATCAGTCCTGTTGAATAATCTGTATCCCTTCAGCTCCAGTTACCCAATATCTATTTCTTTCTCCTCATGGTCTCTGTTATGAACTGAAATTCTCCAAGTTCATTTGCTAATGTCAGCTTTTATCAGTGAGACCATACAGTATTTGTCCTTTTGTTTCTGGCTAATCTCACTCAGCATGATGTCCTTAAACTACATCCATGTTACACACTTCATGACTTTATTCTGTCTTATAGCTGCATGATATTCCATTGTATGTGTATACCACAGCGTGCTTAGCCACTCGTCTGTTGAACATTTTGGCTATTTCCATCTCTTGGCAATTGTAAATAATGCTACTAAAAACATTGGTGTGCAAATGTCCATTTGTGTTCTTGCCCTCATGTCCTTTGAGTAGATACCTAGCAATGGTATTGTCGGACCATATGACAATTATATACTTAGCTCCCTGAGGAACTGCCACACTGCCTTCTGCAGCGGTTTCACCATTTGACATTCCCACCAACAGTGGATAAGCGTGCCTCTTTCTTCACATCCTCTCCAGTACTTGTCGTTTTCTGTTTTATTGATAATGGCCATTCTGGTGGTTGTGAGATGATATCTCATTATGGTTTTGATTTGCATTTCCCTAATAGCCAGGGAAATTGAGCTTTTCATGTGCCTTTTGGCCATTCGTATTTCCTCTTCTAAGAAGTGTCTGTTGATGTCTTTTGCCCATTTTGTAATTGGGTTGTCTTTTTGTTGTTGAGTTGAACAATCTCTTTATATATTCTGGATACTAGACCTTTATCTGATATGCCATTTCCAAATGTTGTCTCCCATGGTGTAGGTTGTCTTTTTACTTTCTTGATGAAGTTCTTTCATGCACAAAAATGTTTAATTTTATTTGTAACTCGTCCGGGCCAAGATGGTGGCTTAGCAATGCGCACGTTTTAGTTGGTCCTCCAGAACAACTACTAAATAACCAGAAACAGTACAGAACAGCTCCTGGGCCACGTCAGTGACTGGACATACAGCATACCTCAGTCTGGGCCAGCTGGACCGGGTATGAGCCTTCCCAGAACCGTGAGTTCCCCAAGACACGGCGGCTGGTCCCCCTCCCCCACAGTTGCTTCCCAGAGAGAAAGGAAAGAGCCTTTAACAACAGCAGGGGCTAAGCCCAACCAAACACCAATTGTGGCATTAATAAATTCTGATACTAAAAATACGCCCCCAGCTCAGGTGAATCTGGTCAAAGTGGAGGTTGCTCAGTTTTGCCCCGGCACCAAGGGAGCAGGGCTGATGGCGAAAAAAAATGGAAACAGAGGTTTTTGTGGCTATGTTTCTACAAAGGCTTGACTGCCTTTAGATTCAGCGGCAGGACTTCTCAGGCTGCAACTGCCCCAGGCATAGGCAGAAAAAGCTCATTTGAGGGCTTGTCTGGAACCTGTGCCTTCCCCAGGGGAGGGGTGAAGCCCAACTCAGCTGCAATCCCTCCCTTAAGGAATTCAAACACCAGGGCTTTGTAACTTGAAGCCATTAAAACCGGCCTATAACCTCTCCTCTGTCGCCTTCGTGCCCCCAGCAAGGAGAGTATGCTAAAGTTAAAGGTACCGCATCATTTTATGCTGATGGGACCCGCAGGCAGACAAGCGCCACATACTGAGCAGGATAAGAAAAACAGAGCCCAGAGACTTCACAGGAAAGTCTTTCAACCTGCTGGGTCTCACCTTCAGGAAAAACTGATGTAGGTGACTTGTAACTCCTGATAGGAGGCCAGTTTGGCCTGGGAAAATCCGGCTGGGGTCTATAATACCTGAGCAGACCCTCCTAAGGGTGGGGGAAAAAGACACCATACAAGTATGGCAAGAAACAAGAAAATAAGAACTTAAAAATTCTTCTCTGTTAAAACCTAAGCTAGAGGTCCAGAATAAGCTGAACTGAATATCAAAGAACAGATAGACAACAAATTCATCCAGCAAGAAAACTGTAGGTAAAGGAAGAGAAAACAATCTCCAGAATAAACTAGTTAAGGTAATTAAATGTCTAGACGCCAACAAAAAATAACAGATCACACCAGGAAAATTGAAGATACGGACCAATCAAAGGAACAAATCAACAATTCATATGAGGTACAGGAGCTGAAACAACTAATTCAGAATATACGAACAGACATAGAAAACCTCATGAAAAACCAAATCAGTGAATTGAGGGAGCATTTAAATAAGGCAAGAAATGAACAAAAAGAAGAAATGGAAAGTCTGAATAAACAAATCTCAGAACTTATGGGCATGAAAGACACAATAGAAGAAATGAAAAAAAGAATGGAAACCTACAATGGTAGATTTCGAGAGGCAGAAGATAGGATTAGTGAACTGGAGGATGGAACATCTGAAATCCGACAAGAAAAAGAAAATGTAGGGGAAAAAAAGGAAAAATATGAGCAAGGACTCAGGGAATCGAATGACAACATAAAGCACACAAATGTATGTGTTGTAGGTGTCCCAGAAGGGGAAGAGAAGGGAAAAGGAGGAGAAAAACTAATGGAGGAAATTATCACTGAAAATTTCCCAACTCTTATGAAAGACTTAAAATTACAGATCCAAGAAGTGCAGTATACCCCAAAAGGAATAGATCCAAACACACGTACTCCAAGACACTTCCTAATCAGAATGTCAGAGGTCAAAGAGAAAGAGAGAATCTTGAAAGCAGCAAGAAAAAAGCAATGCATCACACACAAGGGAAGCCCAATAAGACTATGCATAGATTTCTCAGCAGAAACCATGAAGGTGAGAAGACAGTGGGATGATATATTTAAGATACTAAAGGAGAAAAACTGCCAACCAAGAATTCCATATCCAGCAAAACTCTCTTTCAAAAACGGGGAAATTAAAACATTTGCAGACAAAAATTCACTGAAAATTTGTGACCAAGAGACTGGCTCTGCAAGAAATACTAAAGGGAGCCATAGACACAGATAAGAAAAGACAGGACAGAGGTGTGGAAAAGAGTATAGAAATGAAGACTATCAGTAAAGGTAAAAGAAGGAAAATTAGATATGACATATAAAATCCAAAAAGCAAAATGGTAGAAAAAAGTACTACCCGTACAGTAATAATACTAAATGTTAATGGATTAAACTCCCGAATCAAAAGACATAGACTGGCAGAATGGATTAAAAAACAGGACCCATCTATATGCTGTCTACAGGAGATGTATACTAGACCCAGGATGACCATAGGTTTAAAGTGAAAGCTTGGGAAAAGATATTCCCTGCAAATAACAATCAGGAAAGAGCAGGAGGAGCTATACTAATATCCAACAAATTAGACTTCAAATGTAAAACAGTTAAAAGAGACAAAGAAGGACACTATGTATTAATAAAATGAACAATTCAGCACGAAGACACAATAGTCATAAATATTTATGCACCGAACCAGAATGCTCCAAAGTACATGTGGCAAACACTGAAAACAGAAAGAGACACATCTAACGTAATAGTTGGAGACATCAATTCCCCACTCTCGTCAATGGGCAGAACATCTAGACAGAGGATCAATAAAGAAACAGGGCATTTGAATAATACAATAAATGAGCTAGACTTAACAGGCATTTATAGAACATTACACCCCACAACAGCAGGATACACCTTTTTCTCAAGTGCTCACGGATCATTCTCAAGGATAGACTATATGCTGGGTCACACAGCAAGTCTCAATAAATTTAAAAAGATGGAAATCACGCAAAACACTTTCTCAGATCATAAAAGAATGAAGTTGGAAATCAGTAATAGGCAGAGCACCAGAAAATTCACAAATATGTGGAGGCGCAACCACACACTCTTAAACAACCAGTGGGTCAAGGAAAAAATTACAAGAGAAATCAGTTAATATCTCGAGGCAAATAAAAATGAAAACAAACATATCAAAACTTATAGGATGCAGCAAAGGCAGTGCTAAGACGGAAATTTATTGCCCTAAATGCCTATATCAAAAAAGAAGGGAGAGCAAAAATCGAGGTATTAACTGTCCACTTGGAAGAATAGAGAAAGAATAGCAAACTAACCCCAAAGCAAGCAAAAGGAAAGAAATAACAAAGACCAGAGCAGAAATAAATGAAATTGAGAACATGCAAACAATTGAGAAAATCAAGAAAACCAGAAGCTGGTTCTATGAGAAAATCAATAAGATTGATGGACCCTTAGCAAGACTGACAAAAAGAAAACGAGAGGGGGTGCAAATAAATCGAAGAGGAAACATAACCACTGACCCCACAGAAATAAAGGAAGTAATGAAGAGGATATTAAACAACTATATGCTAATGAACTCAACAATGTAGATGAAATGGACAACTTTCTAGAAAGGCATGAACTGCCACCTTTGACTCGAGAAGACACAGATGACCTCAACAAACCAATCACAAGTAAAGAAATTGAATCAATCATTAAGAAGCTCCCCAAAAAGAAATGTCCAGGACCAGATGGCTTCACATGTGAATTCTACCAAACATTCCAGAAAGAATTAGTACCAACCCTGCTCAAACTCTTCAAAAAAATTGAGGAGGAGGGAAAGCTACCTACTCATTCTACGAAGCCAACATCACCCTCATACCAAAGCCAGACAAAGATGTTGAAAAAAAAGAACACACACAAACCAATCTCTCTAATGAATATAGATGCAAAAATCCTGAACAAAATTCTAGCAGATTGAATCCACCAACACATTAAAAGAATTATACATGATGACCAAGCAGCATTCATCCCAGGTATGCAAGGATGTTTCAACATAAGAAAATCAATTAATATACTACACCATATCAACACAACAAAGCAGAAAAACTACATGATCATCTCGAATGATGCAGAAAAGGCATTTGCCAAAATTCAGCATCTTCAAAGGATAGGAATAGAAGGGAACTTCCTTAAAATGATAAAAAGAATATATGAAAAACCCACTGCTAATATCCTCAATGGGGAAAAACTGAAAACTTTCCCCTTAAGATCAGAAACAAGACAAGGATGTCCACTATCACCACTGTTATTCCACATTGTAGTGGAAATTCTAGCCAGAGCAGTTAGACAAGAAAAAGAACTACAAGGCATCAAAATTGGAAAGGAAGAAGTAAAACTATCACTGTTTGCAGATGATATGAAAACTATATGGCGAAAACACTGAAAAATCCACAGCAAAACTACTAGAGCTAACAAACGAGTACAGCAAAGTGGCAGGGTACAAGATCAACACTCAAAAATCTGTAGTTTCTATCCACTAGTAATGAACAATCTTAAGGGGGAAATCAAGAAACGAATTCCATTTCCAGTTGCAACCAAAAGAATATAATATTTAGGAATAAATTTAAAGACACAAAAGAGCTATACAAAGAAAACTACAAGGAAATGTTAAAAGAAATCACAGAAGACCTAAATAGATGGAAGGGCATACCATGTTCATGGATTGTAAGACTAAATATAGTTAAGATGTCAATTCTATCTAAATTGATTTGCAGATTCAATGCAATACCATTTAAAATCGCAACAACCTACTTTTCACAAATAGAAAAACCAATAAGCAATTTATCTGGAAGGGCAGGGTGCCCCAAATAGCTAAAAGTATCCTGAGGAAAAAAAATGAATTCAGAGGTCTCACGCTACCTCACTTTAAGGCATATTATGAAGCTACAGTGGTCAAAACAGCATTGTCCTGGCATAAAGATAGATATATTGACCAATGGAATTGAATAGAGTGTTCCAATATAAACCCTCTCATCTATGGACAATTGATCTTTGATAAGGCAGTGAAGCCAACTCACCTGGGACAGAACAGTCTCTTCAATAAATGGTCCCTAGAGAACTGGATATCCATATGCAAAAGAATGAAAGAGGACCCATATCTCACACACTATACAAAAGTTAACTCAAAATGGATCAAAGACCTAAAGATTAGATCTAAGACCATAAAACTGTTAGAAGAAAATGTAGGGAAATTTTTTACAAATCTTATACTAGGAGGCGGTTCTATAGACCTTACACCCAAAGCACGAGCACTGAAGAAAGAAAGAAAGAAATGGGAACTCCTCAAAATTAAACAGTTTTGCGCATCAGAGAACTTCATCAAGAAAGTAAAAAGACAGCCTACACAATGGGAGACAATATTTGGAAATGGCATATCAGATAAAGGTCTAGTATCCAGAATTTATAAAGAGATTTTCAACTCAACAACAAAAAGACAGCCAATCCAATTACAACATGGGAAAAAGACTTGAACAGACACTTCTCAGAAGAGGAACTACAAATGGCCAAAAGGCACGTGAAGAGATGCTTAACGTCCCTGGCCATTAGAGAAATGCAAATCAAAACCACAATGAGACATCATCTCACACCTACCAGAATGGCCATTATCAACAAAACAGGAAATGGCAAGTGCTGGAGAGGATGTGGAGAAAGAGGCACACTTAATCACTGTTGGTGGGAATGTCAAATGGTGCCACCACTGTGGAAGGCAGTTTGGCGGTTCCTCAAAAAGGTGAATATAGAACTGCCATATGACCCAGCAATACCATTGCTAGGTATCTACTCAGAGGACTTAAGGGCAAAGACACAAACGGACATTTGCACACCAACGTTAATAACAGCATTATTTACAATTGCAAAGAGATGGAAACAGCCAAAATGTCCATCAACAGACAAGTGGCTAAACAAACTGTAGTATATACACACGATGGAATATTATGCAGCTGTAAGACAGAATAAAGTTATGAAGTATGTAACAACACGGATGGACCGTGAGGACATTATGCTGAGTGAGATTAGCCAAAAACTAAAGGACAAATGGTCTCACTGATATGGTCTCACTGATATGAACTGACAGTGAATAATCTTGAAATATTTCGTTGGTAACAGAGATCACCAGGAGATAGAAATAGGGTCAGATATTGGGTAATTGGAGCTGAAAGGATACAGATTGTGCAATTGGACTGAATATAAAAACTCAGAAATGGACAGCACCATACTACCTAACTTTAATAAAATTATGTTAAAACAGTGAAGCTTCATGTGAGAATGATAGAGGGAGGAGGGCTGGGGACATAAATGAAATCAGAAAGAAAGATAGATGTTAAAGATTGAGATGGTATAATCTAGGAATGCCTAGAGTGTATCACAATAGTGACTAAATGTACAAATTTTAAAAATGTTTTTGCATGAGGAAGAACAAAGGAATGTCATTACTGCATGGTGCTGAAAATAGATGGTAATTAATATTTAAAATCTCACCTTATGTGAGCAAAAATTTTTAAAAAAGCAAAAAATGTTTATTTGGTACAAAATTTATATTTTGTCTAGTCCATTTCCTAATATAACTTCTGTAGATAGTTTGATTGAATACCATAAGTACCTGGAATCACAGATAGGATATGAAATTTTGTTGGTTTATCCAGAGTGATTACCCAATGAATCTCAGAATGATTCGATCAGTGAGTGGAAAAGTATTTACAAAGTCCCCTTCGGGGAATGGTGAGAACGGGGAGAAATTCAACTTGCCCAACTTGAATTCTTGATATTCTCACAAGCAGTGTGGACAACCAAAGCTATAGGATGAGCTCGTAGTCTTGGGGTTTGTTCATATGAAACTTAACCCCACAAAGGATAGGTCAAGTCTACTTAAAATTTAGTCCTAAGAGTCACCCCCAAGAGAGCCTCTTTTGTTGCTCAGATGTGGCATCTCTCTCCAGCCAACGCAACAAGCAATCTCACCACCCTCCCCCTGTCTATGTGGGAAATGACTCCCAGGGATGTGGACCTTCCTGGCAACGTGGGACAGAAATCCTAGAATGAGCTGAGACTCAGCATCAAGGGATTGAGAAAAACCCTGGAATGAGGTGAGACTCAGCATCAAGGGATTGTGAAAACCTTTTCGACCAAAAGGGGCAAGAGCGAAATGAGACAAAGTGTCAAGGCTGAGAGATTCCAAACAGAGTCGAGAGGTTATCCTGGAGGTTATTCTTACTCATTAAGTTGATTTCACCTTGTTATTCAAGATTTAATGGAGAGGCTGGAGGGAAATACCTGAAAATGTGGAACTGTGTTCCCGTAGCCATGTTTCTTGAAGATGGTTGTATAATGATATAGCTGTCACACTGTCAAAGATTGTCAAAATCTTGTGTCTGATGGTCCTTTTATTTACCTTGTCAACAGACGAGTAGAACATATGGAATAAAAATAAATAATGGGGGGAAGAAATGTTAAAATAAATTTAGTTTCAAATGCTAATGAATGCGAGGGATTAGGGGTATGGTATGTGTAATCTTTTTTTTTTTCTGTTTTCGTTTTATTTCTTTTTCGGTTGTCTTGTATTTTTTCTGAATTGATGCAAATGTTCTAAGAGATGATGAATACGCAAGTATGTGATGATATTGTGAATTACTGATTATATATGTTAATGTTTTAGTTCGTTTGTTAAATTTTTTAAATTAGTAAATAAATTTTTAAAAATAGTTTAATTTTGAGGAATTCCCATGTATTTATTTATTTCTTCAATGCTCATGCTTTGGGTGTAAGGTCTAGGAATCCAACTCCTGTAACAAATTGAAATGATATTTCCCTGCATTTTCTTCTAAAAGTTTTGTGGTTTTGGATCTAATGCTTAGGTCTTTGATCCATTTTGAGTTAATTTTTGTATAAGGTGTGAGATATGGATCCTCCATTTTTTTGCATGTGGATATCCATTTCTCTAGGCACCATTTATTGAAGAGACTGTTCTGTCCCAGGTGAGTTGGTTTGACTGCCTTATCAAAGATCAGTTGTCCATAGATGAGTGCGTGTATATCTGAATACTGTATTCAATTCCATTGGTCCGTATATCTATTTTTATGCCAGTACCATGCTGTTTTGTATCTTCATAATACACCCTAAAGTCAGGTCATGTGAGGCCTCCAACTTCATTTTTCTTTCCCAGAATACTTTTAGCTATTTGGGTCACCTTGCCCTTCCAGATAAATGTGGTTGCTGGTTTTTCTATTTCTGAAAAGTAAGTTTTTGGGATTTTGGTTGGTATTGCATTGAATCTTTAAATGAATTTAGGTAGAATTGACATCTTAACTATATTTAGTCTTCCAATCCATGAACACGGTATGCCCTTCCATTTTTTTAAGTTTTCTGTGATTTCTTTTGACAATTTTTTGTAGTTTTCTTTGTATAGGTCTTTTATCCCTGTAGTTAAATTTATTCCTAAATATTTTATTTTTTGTTACAATTGTAAATGGAATTTTTTTCTTGATTTCCCGCTCAGATTGCTCATTACTAGTGTATAGAAACACTGCAGAGTTTTGAGTGTTAAACTTGTAACCTGCCACTATGCTGTACTCATTTATTAGCTCTAGTACTTTTCCTGTCGATATTTTGGGGTTTTCAACATATAGTATCATATCATTTGCAAACAGTAAGCGTTTTACTTCTTCCTTTCCATTTTGATGCCTTATATTTCTTTTTCTTATCTAATTGCTGTGGCTAGAACTTCCAACATAATGTTGAATAACAGTGATGATAGTGGACATACTTGTGTTTTTCCTTATGTTAGGGGTACGTTTTCAGTTTTTCCCCATTGAGGATGATATTAACTGTGGGTTTTTCATATATTCCCTTTATTATGTTGAGGACGTTCCATTCTATTCATATCCTTTGAAGTGTTTTCAACAGGAAAGGATGTTGAATAATGTCAAATACCTTTTCTTCCTCAATCGAGGTGATCATGTGGTTTTTCTGCTTTGATTTGTTGATATGGTGTATTACATTAATTGATTTTCTTATGTTGAACCATCCTTGCATACCTTGGATAAATCCTACTTGGTCATGGTGTTTAGGATTTTTGCATCTATCTTCATCAGATTGATTGGTCTGTAATTTTCTTTTCTGGTAATAACTTTGTCTGGCTGTGGTATGAGGGTGATGTTGGCTTCGTAGAATGAGTTAGGTAGCTTTCCCTCCTCTTCAATTTTTTTGAAGAGTTAGAGCAGAATTTGTACTAATTCTTTGTGGACTGATTGGTAGAATTCACTTGTGAAGCCCCCTTGTCCTGGACTTTTCTTTTTGGGAAGCTTCTTAATGACTGATTTACTTTTTTCACTTTATTGAGCTCGTGTGTTTCTTCTCGAGTCAGTGTTGGTTGTTCATGTCTTTCTAGGAAGTTGTCCATTTTATCTACATTGTTGTATGTATTAGCACAAAGTTGTTTATAGTATCCTCTCATTAATTCCTTTATTTCTGTGGCGTTAGTGGTCATGTCTCCTCTTCCATTTCTGGTTTTATTTATTTGCATCCTCTCTTTTCTTTTTATCAACCTCGCTAAGGGTCCATCAGTCTTACTGATTTTCTCATAGAACCAACTTCTGTTTTTTTTTTTATTTTTCTCGAGTGTTTTCATGTTCTCAATTTCATTTATTTCTCCTCTAATCTTCATTATTTCTTTCCTTATGCTTGCTTTGGGGTTAATTTGCTGTTCTTTCTCTAGTTCTTCCATGTGGGCAGTTAAGTCCTCGAATTTTGTTCTCCTTTTTTGATATAGGCATTTAGGGTAATTAATTTCCCTCTTAGCACTGCCTTTTCTACATCCCGTACATTTTGATATGTTGTGTTTTCATTTTCATTTGCCTTGAGATATTTACTGATTTCTCTTGAGCCACTGGTTGTTTAAGAATGTGTTGTTGAGCCTCCATATATTTGTGAATTTTCTAGCACTCTCCCTATTATTGATTTCCAACTTCATTCCTTTATGATCTGAGAAGGTGTTTTGCGTGATTTCAGTCTTTTTAAATTTATTGAGGCTTGCTGTGTGACCCAGCGTATAGTCTATCCTTGAGAATGATCCATGAGCACTTGAGAAAATGGTGTATCCTGCTGTTGTGGGGTGTAATGTTCTATATATGTCTATTAAGTCTAGCTCATTTATTGTATCATTCAAATTCTGTTTCTTTTTTGATCCTCTGTCTAAATGTTCTATCCATTGATGAGAGTGGGGAATTGAAGTCCCCAACTATTTTGGTAGATGTGTCTATTTCTCTTTTCAGTGTTT
>PVIY010047741.1:0-17688 GCA_004026745.1 Myrmecophaga tridactyla | reverse complement strand
GGATAACCTCTCCACTCTGTTTGGAATCTCTCAGCCACTGACACTTTGTCTCATTTCACTCTTTCCCCTTTTGGTCGAGAAGGTTTCCTCAATCCCTTGATGCTGAGTTTCAGCGCATTCTAGGATTTTTCTCAATCCCTTGATGCTGAGTCTCAGTTCATTCTAGGATTTCTGTCCCACGTTGCCAGGAAGGTCCACACCCCTGGGAGTCATGTCCCACATAGAGAGGGCTAGGGTGGTGAGACTGCTCGTTGTGTTGGCTGGAGAGAGAGGCCACATCTGAGCAACAAAAGAGGCTCTCTTGGGGGTGACTCTTAGGCCTAAATTTTAAGTAGACTTAACCAATCCTTTGTGGGGTTAAGTTTCATATGAACAAACCCCAAGACTGGGGGCTCAGCCTATAGCTTTGGTTATCCACACTGCTTCTGAGAATATCAAGAATTCAACTTGGGGAAGTAGAATTTCTCCCCGTTCTCACCACTCCCTGAAGGGGGCTTTGCAGATACTTTTCCACTCACTGATCAAATCACTCTGGGATTCATTGGGGCATCACTCTGGACAAACCAGCAAAATCTCATGTCCTACCTGAGATTCCAAGTACTAATGGCGTTCAGTCAAACTATCTACATAAGTTATATTAGGAAATGCACTAGTCAAAATATAAATTTTGTAACAAACATTTTTTGCTTTAGTCTCACACAGAAGCTGACATTTTAAAATATTAATTACCATCTATTTTCAGTACCCTGCAGTAATGACATTCCTTTGTTCTTCCTCATGCAAAAACATTTTTAAAATTGTACCTTGTACATTTCACTATTATTATACACTCTAAGCATTCCTAGATTATACCATCTCAATCTTTAACATCTATCTTTCTTTCTGATTTCATTTATGTCCCCAGCCCTCCTCCCTCTATCTTTCTCACATGCAGCTTCTGTAATGTATGTTTAACATATGTTTAACCTTTTGAGGAAGTCCCAGACTGTTTTCCGAAACATCTGTACCATTTTATGTTCCCACCAACAATGTATGAGAGTTCCAGTTTCTCCACAGCCTTGTCAACACTTGATATTATCTGTTTTTTATTATAACCATTCTAATGTTATAATAACAAGTAGTATTCTTGTTTCAATTTAATTTCTCTGCTGAGCACTGATAGTATCTTTTGATGTGATTACTGGTCATTTGTTTATCTTCTTTGAAAAAAAGCCTTTTTGAATTCTTTCACCATCTTTTTGTTATTGAGTATTTGTATTTATGTTTTTATTATCAGCTTGTAAGAGTCCCTTGTTCTAGTACAAGTCCCTTTATCAAATATTTGGGAAATATATTCCTCCCATTCTATGAGTTGTCAGATGGTATCCTTTGAAGGATAAAAGTTTCAATTTTGATGAGGTCCAGTTTATCTATTTTGTTCTTTTATTTATGTTTTTGGTGTCATTTATAAGAAGGCTTTGTTTAACCCCAGTATCACAAAGATTTACTCCTGTATTTTCTTCTAAGAATTTTATATCTTTAGTTATTACATTTTGATCTGCAATCTATTTTGAGTTAATTTTTCTGTGTTGTATGAGGAAGGAGCCAACTTCATTCTTTTGCACATGGATATCCAGTTGTCCCAACACTGTTTATGGAAAATACTGTTCTTACCACCCATTGAATTGTTTACCTTGGCACCCCAGAGGCCCATTGTTAGACCCTTTTGAACAACCATGAACCCAACTCTTGGGAAGAATGTAGAGTCAGCTCAGAGTACCTAAAAGGGGACAGAGAGACCACACTGGTTTTAAGTTTGAGACTTGTTTGAAACCTTGTAACTGCTCTATATTTATTATCTGTTGTTATGAAATAGAATCCATGCAAACTCAGTGACCTGAAATAGCAAACTTTTGTAGGTCATTAATTTGAGATGCTTAGCTCTGCAATTTTGACTCGGGGTCTCTCATGAAGTTGTAGTCAAGATGTCATTTGGGGCTGTAGTCGAATGAAGGCTTGACTGTGGATGGAGGATCCCCTTTTAGTACAGCTTGCTCACATGACTGTTGGCAGAAAGCTTCAGTTCCTTCCCACAGGGACCTCTCTGCAGGACATCTTTTTTTTTTTTTTTTTTTTTTTTTGCAAGGGCAGGCTTGTCCACTCTGCAGGGCTTCTTGAAGTATTTTCATGACATGGCAGCTATCTTCCCTAAGAGCTAATGATCTAAGAGAAAGAGTAAGATGGAAGCTTCAATACTTTTTAAGACCTTGTCTTCACTTCACACATTGTCACTTTGTGTTATTCTTTTCATTAGATTTAGGTCCAAAATTTCATTTCAAAGGTCTGGAAGACACGGCACCACTTTTTGAAAGGAAAATTCAAGAATTCATGGACATATTTACAGTCGCATATTTTCTCAGACAATTTCTGAGAAATTGTCAAACTGTTAGGCACAGCACTAGTTGCCCAGTTTTACTTAATAAGATGATCTTTAAGTCATTCTTTTCTTTTTCTTTCTACCTTGTTCCCTTCCTCCTTCCCTCCTTCTCTGTCTCTCTCTCTCACATTCTCTCTCTCTTTGGCATGTCTTTGATATTTTCAGTCCTATCAGTCTTAACCATATTTTAGAATCAAAACGAAATAAAGGGGTATGAAAATCAGAAATGTTATGATATAGAAGGAATGGGATTTCTAGGTTGAAATAAGTACCAAACATTTCCTACTCTTTTTTATACCTAATTTCTTCTAGCCATTTTTCGGTTCTTTTTTTTTTTTTTCTTACTTTTTTTTTCATGAACAGGCACCAGGAATTGAACTGGGGTCTCCAGCATGGCAGGCAAGAATTCTGCCTGCTGAGCCACTATTGCACTGCCCCATTTTTTCAGTTCTTAAGATGGAACACACAAGTAGCTATCTTTGAAGCTGCCTTTGAATAATTCCATGACCCTACATGCTAACTGACCAGAGTTTTGACCACCTCTAACTTAAGAAACATTTTAATTTAGCAATTAAATTTGTAGTAATATCACCTGAACTCATTTTAATACTTTATACTTTGTAACCTTCATTGTTCCTACAAACTCTTTTATAGGTGATGATTTTACATGATTCTAGAACTGGTCTGTAGTGGGACTCTGGGAGGATGAACACAGAAGAGTTGGAGTTATTGAGTGACTCCAAATACAGAAACTATGTAGCTGCAATCGACAAAGCGCTAAAGAATTTTGAATATTCCAGTGAATGGGCAGATTTGATATCAGCACTTGGAAAACTTAACAAGGTGCGTATGTCTTATCCATTTCATAGAAGGGACTAAAAATTAGAAATCTGTGTCTATACTTACAGGATCTAAATCTTGAAGTACAGAATTAAAAACCAGCAAACCTCAGAATTACTTTGTGAGTGCTATTTTAATTTTGTGAATTCCATGCCAGCATAATCAGGTGTAATATTAAGGCTTTAGAACTTCTATTTCAAAGAGAAATAGAGCCTGAAAATTGTAATTATTACCATTATTATTACCTATAAAAACACAAGACTAGAAAGCAAATATGATAATTATGAGGGTTAGTAAGTTTCTGTAATTGAATATCATATGGCTCTGGAGTTCCTAGCAGCAAAATGAAGAATGACAAATACAATGGCTGCTGCTTCCTTTCAAAATGGTATATAGCAGCAAGGAAACATCTTATATTAATGCAAGTCTTGGTTATATGCAGTAGGTTTTACAAAGGCAACTGTAAATACAAGCACTCACTTAGGTCTTGGAGTTTGGCCTTGAATGATGCTTCTTTACATGACCGCTATTATTATAGTGGCATCACTGGCCAATCTTAGCTTTTCATTTTAGTTCTGTTATTTTTTTAACTTACATTGAATTTGTCTTACCTCACATCTGTCAAGATCTGAGCTGGAGAGAGCTGAGCTGCCAGGTGTTGATTAACACAGCAAACCAAAATGAAACAATCAAGACTTTCATCACTTACTGCAATAGTATAAGAAAGAGGCTAAAGAAGAGAAAGTGCCTTCTTCCTTCAGTGTTCCATTCCCACCCCACCTCCATGGAATGGCTCCTGATGAGGGTCTGGTAGAGCAGCACAAATGCAGGGATCATCTCACTTTAAGGGAGCCCCAAACAAAAGCACCTGCCATTTTATGGATCTGGTGACTTGAAGGAGGCAGGGGGTAAAGGTTAGGAGTGGAAGGTACCAAGTACTAAGTAGAGAAGAGTGTCTTTAAGTTCTTCTGAGAGAAAAGCCTCAGCCAAAGCCACCCAGATCAGGCCACAGAATGGAGGCATTTGGATTAAGAATGCTTATATACATAAGAGCGTGGCTGGCCATTGGCAGTAAGTGGAATGCTCAGTCCTTGAATGTAACTCCCTTGAGAGACTGCAATACACCCTGATTGTTCATCAAATCTGGTGTTGGGAAGGCAGCTTTTCCCTCTGTGGTTTGCCAGGTAAAAGTCTTTGTAATTACTTATGGTAATGCCTGAAAGAGTATGGGTTGTGTTTTAGCCTGGAGATTCCTCAACACCCATAGTTTTGTTTTTGTTTTTGTTTTACCATAGCTGTTATTGAATAGGAATGCTTTTAAATGTTAAAGCAGCTAGGGGTCAGAAATGTAAAGAGAGCTATTTTAATAACTATTTTAGTCTCAAACAGCTTATTATACAATTGTTAGCTGAGAAATTAGTCTTAAAATACATACCAAAGATGGTAGTTTTCAACCTGACACTCACTGTGGCTAATTAAAAGGAGTTTCCATTTTCAGTGTGCCAAGTATTCATTTTTAAATTAGATACATAAGTTTGTTTCAAATGTTAACTTCTAACATTTATTGTTTAAGGTTTAAAAAATTCTTGGTTTATACAGCATGCCCAAGTAGTTAATTAGAAATTGCATCCCCAAACCCCAGCCAAATCCTGGGTCCCTATCCCTATGACACCTATGCACATGCATACCTGCGCCCTGCCAACACATCCACCTGCATGCACCTGAGCTCCACCCTTCCACTCCACATGCACTGCACCCACTCAGCCCCTATGATCTGTCTCCCACCACTCCCTGCTTTAGTATCCCCTACACCACGCCATGCCCCTGTGTTCCAAGGCCTACCTGAACTGCACGCCACCCTCATGGCCCCGGCAGTGCTCACCCACAGCTCCTCATCCCATCCCGTCCACAACCCAATGCCTCCCTGCCCTGTACCTAGCCCTGTTCTGTGCCCCGCTACCACACCACTGTGCCCTGCCCCTTGCCCATTCTGCAAATACAAAACCTTAGTCGAGTGAAGGAAATCAACTTCAGAAGAACCCTATCAAGATAATTAAATGCATTGAACTCAATAGAAAAATCACAAAGCATAATAAAATATAGACAGATATAGCCCAGCCTAATGATCAAATTAAAACACTGGAGGAAACTCACTTTGGAACAACTAATTGAAGATGTTCATATAGCTCTACTAAATAAATTCAGTGGATTGGCTAATGACATAAAGGACTCAGGAAGAAACTGGGAAAGCATAAATAAGAATTTGAAAGAGTAAATAGAAGATATCACAGAGTTGAAAGCTACTATAGGCCAAATAAAAAATATACTAGAGACACAAAATGGGACATTTTAAAGAGGCAGAAGAAGCAAACTAAAGGCCAGGACAGGTTATTTCAAATCACAGAAGAACAAATGGCGAGAAGATGGAAAATTTGAGTTGGATCTCGGGGAAATAATGGACAACACAAAGTGCACAAACATAAGGCTCATCGGTATCCCAGAAGGAGAAGAGAAGGGTAAAGAGCTAGGGAGATTAGTTGAGCAATAATGGGGAAAAACTTCCTGGCCCTTATAAAAGACATATATGCAAATGAAAGAAGCTCAACGAACCCCAAATATAATAAATCCAAATAGGCCTGCTCCAAGACACATACAAATTAGTCTGTTAAATGTTGAAGAGAAGCAGAAAATTGTGAAAATGATGAGAAAAGTGATTTACTACATACAAGGGAAACCACCTAAGACTAAGTTCAGATTACTCAGCAGGCACCATGGAAGCAAGAAGGCAGTGATATGATATATTTAAGATCCTGAAATATAAAGACTTCCAGTTAAGAATTCTATATCCATCCAAATTGTCCTTCAGTAATGAGAAAGAGATCAAAATTTTCACAGACAAAGGCTGAGAGAATTTGTCAACAAGAGACCAGCCCTACAGGAAATACTAAAGGCAGTTCTCTTGGCTTAAAAAGGAATTCTTAAAAGGGACAGGAGAGGAAGGTCTGGAGGATGGCACTGAATTAAAGAGTACCAGTAAGGATATCTTAAAGGATAATAAGAGAAAGAGGGAAAATAATATATAGATTTGACAAATTAAATCCAAAAGATAAGATGGGAGATTCAAGAACTGCCTTTACAGTAAAAACATTGAATGTTAATGGACTAAACTCACCAATTTAAAGATACACATTGGCAGAATGGATTACAAAATATGATCCATCTACATGCTGCTTATAAGAGACTCATCTGAGACCCAAGAATATAAATAGATTGAAAGAGAAAGAGAAAAGATGAAAAAGATGTTCCATACAAGCTGTAGCTAAAAGAAAGTAGGAGTAACTATACTGATATCAGACAAAATAGACTTTAAATTTAAAAACATTGTAAGAGTCAAAGGAGGACACTACATATTAATGAAAGTGGCAATTCACCTAAGGGAAATAACAGTCATAAATGTTTAAGTACATGAGGCAAACATTGACAAAACTGAAGGGAGCAGTAGACATTTCAACAATTTTAGTGGGGTACTTCAGTATATCACTCTCCTCTATTGATAGAACAAACAGAGAATCAATGAGGAAATAGAGAACTTAAACAATTTCATAAATGAATTAGACCTAATAGACATGTATAGACCATTACAATCCAAAACACCAGGATATACATTCTTCCATAGTGTTCATGGAACATTCTCTAGGATAGATCATATGCTGGGACACAAAACAGATCTAAGTTTAAAAAGATTGAAATTATTGAAAGCACCTTATCTCATCACAATATAATGGAGCTGGAAATCAATAACCAGCAAAGAACCAGAACTTTCACAAATATATGGAGATTAAATAACACACTTAAACAATGAGTGGGTCAAAGAAGAAATTGCTAGAGAAAATGGTAAATATCTGGAGGTGAATGAAGATGAAATACTACATATCAGAACTTATGGGATGCAGCAAAGGCTATACTGAGAGGGAAATTTATTGCCCTAAATGTCTATATTAAAAAAAGAAAAAGCAAAAATCAAGAACTTAACTGCTCACCTGGAGAAACTAGAGAAAGAATGGCAAACTAACCCTAAAGCAAAAAGAGAGAAATAACGATTAAAGCAGAATTAAACGAATTGGAAAACAAAAGAATAATAGAATCAATAAAACCAATAGTTGGTTCTTTGTGAAGATCAGTAAAATTGATGGACCCCTAGTTAGGCTGACAAAGAAAAAAGAGAGGATGCAAATAAACAAAATCAGAAACGAGTGGAGCCTGCAGAAATAAAAAAGAATCATAAGAGGATACTATGAGCAACTATATGGCAACAAACTAGGCAACTTAGATGAAATGGACAAATTCCTACAAACACGTGAACAAGCTACACAGACTTGAGAAGAAATAGACATCTCAACAGACCAATCAGAGATTTGGTCAGTGGTCAAAAATCTTCCTATAAAAAAAAGCCCAGGACCAGATGGCTTCACAGGTGAATTCTATCAAGCATCCCAAAAAAGAACTAACACCGGTCCTGCTCAAACTCTTCCCCCCAAAAATTGAGGAAAAAGGAACATTACCTGATTCATTTTATGAAGGTATCATTTTGCTTTAATGCCAAAATCAAGTAAAGATGCTATAAGAAAGGAAAACTAAAGACAATCTTCATAATGAATAAAGATGGAAAAATTCTCAACAAAATACTAACAAATCAAATCCAGTGACTTATTAAAAGAGTTATACCTCACAACCAAGTGGGGTTTATACCAGTAATGCAAATGTGATTCAGCTCAAGAAAATCAATCATTGTAATATAGCACATTAACAGATTCAAAGGGAAAAGTCACATGATCATCTCAACTGATGCTAAAAAAGCATTCGACAAAATTCAACATCCTTTTCTGATAAAAACTATCCAAAAGGTAGGAATCAAAGGAAGCTTTTGCAGTATGATAAAGGGCATGTATGAAAAGCCCATAACCAGCTTCATACTCAATGGTGAGGGACTGAAAGCCTTCCTACTTGTATTTCCTTGGAACTTTGTATACCTGTGTGACACCTAAGATTCAGAGTAGGAGTTCTGCAGGTCTGAAAGTCAGCATTGCCACATACAGCAACTGTTAAATTGAAAAAGTGATCAGGCTTCAACTAGAGATAAGAATGAAGCTGATTGAGTCAGGGCTATTATAAATAGGAATATAAGAGTAAGGAAGAATTGTCTGTATTTTAGAACTTCACCTACTTTATGCGGTCAAAGGAAGAGAGGTTTATTTGGTTCAGAACCTAAATTTTCTGTAGCACATAATCTAACTCAAACAATCTGGATAGATCATTTAAACAACCCAAACAAAGAGAGCCCAGAATGGGAATGAAGGCTTGTAATTCTTTATAGCTTAATGTAATACCTGGATACATCCCAGAGTATGTTGAGCAGTTAATTTAAAAGTTTGGCAAAGTCCTTTGAGAGACAGGAGGAAAAAATATGTAACTATTAAACTTTACCAGCAGGGAAACTCCTGAAACTGTCTCAAACATTAGCAACTCACCAGTCAGTAGTCCAAGATCTTGAAACTTGTGCTTGTGAAGCTTATTTATGTAGTAGAGAAGCTAAGCCTACCTATAATTATGCCTGAGAGTTACTTCCAGAGGACCTCTTTTGTTGCTCAGATGTGGTTTCTCTCTCTTTAAGCCCAACTCTGCAAGTAAAATCATTACCCTCCCTTCTACATGGAACATGATATCCAGGGTGAAAGTCTCGCTGGCAGTGTGGGATGACTCCCAGGGATGAGTCTGGTTCTGGCACTGTGAGATCAACAATGCCTTCCTGACCAAAAGGGGGAAAAGAATTGTAACAAAATAAGGTGTCAGTGGCTGAGAGAGTTTAACTGTAGTCAAGAAGATATTCTAGAGACTACTCTTAACAAGTTTCTGGTAATTATTGCTATTTATCATGGTTTGCCAAACTCCAACTAAAACCATTCCTGCCAACCCTAAAGAACACCTAGGACTTTATCTGAGATTCTACAAAGGTTCCATGCAATATGATTGCTTTCCAGAATCCTACAACTTCCAGATGAGTTCTTAAATCAAAGAGGTCCTGAATCCCAAAGGGGCCAGCCTCTCCAGAACATCAACTGTTTCCATCCCCTTATACCACATTACCAACTGTCCTTTCCCACATGAAAAAGTTAGAATGGGTATAGCCTAAATACTCTTAAAGATTGGGAGAAAGATCTAAGGAGAAGGTGGAGTTTTAACAGAGAAGATAGGATTTAACAAATGAGTATGATTGCTGAATCATTGTATTGATACTTCTTTTAGTCTCCAGTGTCTTGGAGCAGCTGGAAGGAAAAACCTGAAATTGTGGAACTGTAACCCATATCAAACTCTGAAATTTGTTCTATAACTTATTATTGTGGTGTGGTTTGAAATTTTTTGCTTTTTTTTTTTGTATATATGCTATTTTTCACAATAAATAATAATAAATAAAATAAATCATTAAAAATACATTATATCCAGTGCAGGTCAGAGTGGCTCAGTGACAAAGTTCTGGTCTACCATGCCAGAGACCCAGGTTCAATTCCCAGTGCCTGTCCATGCAAAAAATAAAAATAAAATAAAAAATATATATCCAAAGGTGGTTTGTTTAAAGGTAGTTGAGTTCTTTCTCTTCTTGAAGAGTTACTATTTTAAACAGCAGTTCCTTAAATTATGAATATTAATTTGCCTAATTACAATCATAATTATCTTTAATAGTCAATATTCATGAAAATAGATTTCACTGAATCCAGATAGCACAAAAAAGGGATATACAAGTCCTTAACAAAAACTTGCCTAAAATCATTGTGAAACAGGGCAAGGATATGTAAATATGTATTTGTTGATGGTAGTTTAAATATATGTATTAGTATAAAATGGTATTATATATTAATATACTAAATTTTCTCCTCAGTTTTCCAATTCAGAAATGCTCTTAGCATATGGCGCTGTATTTTCCTTTTTTGTTTCCATTTTCATTTGTATTAATTGGATTTTTTAAATGAAACATTTGTCATTAAACTTTCTTATATATAGGTACTTCTGGTAATAATTATACTTTTCTTAAAAGTATATGTAAATATTCAATCCATACACAGGGAGCCCAGAAAAAGAATGAGGGTCTCTAATCCTGAATAGCTTAATGTAATGCCTGGATACATCCCAGAGTATATTAAGCAGATAATATAAAAATATTGACAAAGTCTCTTGAGGGATGGGATAAAAAAATGGAACTATTTAGCTTTACCGCTGGGGAAACCCCTGATACTTTGTCAAACATTAGGGATACCTAAATCAATAGGCCAAGCTGTTGATCTTGAGGTCTCCTTTTGTGAAGCTTTGGTATATAGCAGAGAAGCTTAGCCTACCTATAGCTATGCCTAAGAATTACTTCTGGAGGACCATTTTTGTTGCTCAGATGTGACCTCTCTTACTTTAAGCCCAACTCTGTAAGTGAAATCATTACCCTTCCTCCTACATGAGACATGATACCCATGGGTGAAAGTCTTGCTGGCAATGTGGGATATGACTCCCAGCAATGGGCCTGGCCCCATAGGATTGACAATGCATCCTGATGAAAAGAGGGAAAAGAATTGTAATAAATAGGGTATCAGGGGGTGAGAGTGTTCAAATAATGTCGAGAAGCTACTCTGGAGGTCACTCTTAAGCAAGCTTCAGGTAGACATTGCTACCTACCGTAACTTGCCAAACCCCAACTAAAACCATTCCAGCCAATCCTAAAGAATACCTAGGGCTTTGTATAAGATTCTACAAAGGTTCCATGCACTAGAGTAACTTTTCAGAAACCTACTACCTCCAGATGCGTCCCTGGACAAATAAGCTCTGAAATGCAAGAGGAGTCTGCCTCTCCAGAATGTCAACTAGTTCCATCCCCCTATTCCATTTTATTATATTGAAAGCACCTACCAACATGGAAAAGTTAAAATGGATATAGCCCACATACCCCTAAAGAGTGGGAGAAAGATTAAAGGTGATGTTGGAATTATACAGAGAAGGTAGGGTTTAGCAAAAGAGTATGATTGCTGAATCATTATATTGATATTTCTTCTAGTCTCCAGTATCTTAGAGCAACCAGAAGTAAAAACCTAAAATTGTGGAATTGTAACCCATACCAAACTCTGAAATCTGTTCTATAACTAATTGTTGCAATGTGCATTGAAATTTATTGCTTTTTAGGATATATGTTATTTTTCACAGAAAGAAAAAAAGTATTTCTTCTAGCCTCCAAGATTTTGGAGTATCTAGAAGAAAAAATCTGAAATAATGGTATGGTAGCCATAACAAACTCTGAATCTGTTCTGTATCTACTTATTGAAGTGTACTTTGAAAATCATTGCTTTTTTTTCTTTTCTTTGTATATATGTTATATTTAACAATAAAAAAAACATTTTTGAAGAGGTTTATGTAAATATTAACCCTTTGCTCCTTTCTCTGAAATTCAAATTAATACTCTAGAGATGTAAGGCAACTGTTTTGAAAAACTAAAATGTTTGTCTCAGCTATATTCTTACTGTCTTTTTTTCCTTATTCTACTTTTCATTACCTACGGATCTAATTTTATTTACATTAATTGCATCTAATTTGAAATGAATTATAAGACTTATAGTGGGAAGAACTTGGACAACATTATGTCTAGGTGATACCTATTAGATTGTTATTTAATGAGCTGGTAGTTCTAGTGCTTGTTCTGCTGTACTGCCTTTGGCAGTTCATTGTGTGTGTCTCAGCCTCACTTCTTTCTTTTGTGAAATAAAGGACTTCCAATGTGTTTCTTTTAAGTTCCACTAGCATTTTATTCTGTATTCATTTTGAGTCCCCAGTTTTTATTATTCTCTCAGCACTTTACTGTATTATGTTCCGGGTTCATTGACGAACTATGTTTGTAAGTTTTTTTATTACTTAAGTAACTAATCTTTGTGTGATTTGCAAAAGTTCTTCTTATATAAATTCTGCCTTGATATTATCTCTAAATGGATGCAAGGGTAGTTCAGTGGTAGAAGTCTATCCTGCCATAATTCTCTCCTGCCATGCAATAGACTAGACTTTGATTTCCGGCCCATGCACTTCGCAAAAACAGACAAACAAGCAAAGCAAAGGAAAAAATAAACAACAAAAAGTCAAAAGTGGTACTGCAATAACAGGATACTCACATGGAAAAAGAATGAAATGTGACCCCCACCATACAGCATACAAAAGAAAAGAAAATATGGTTTTTCCAATTGGTAAATTAAGTTATTTTTAAAAGGCAAAAAATATATAGGGAACATTTAGTAAATTTTATAATTTGTGTGAACATTTTATTGATAAATATATGGAAAACAGTTTGATTTAGCGGTAATGTACATTGGGGTTATTATAATCTTGTGGTTCTTAGAAGCATTAAAATTACTTATTAGAACAGTGGTTCTTCCACTTTTAATTACCTGTCTGTAATGAGGTCATATTTTCTTCAGATTTTTCACATGAACAATAAATCAAAAATAGATTGAATGATGATCTGTATCTGACCACACAGTTGTCATCTATTAAGTCAGACATTAGAGATTTGCAAAAATCTAAAGCAATGTCTCCTGAATAAATTTTGCTTGGCAAGTATTTTTATTAAAAATGTTATTTCTATCAATGTGAAATAGTTTATTATTTTTTAAGCAAATGAGCATTTTTTGTTTTTTTGCATGGGCAGGCACCAGGAGTCGAACCTGGGTCTCTGGCATGGCAGGCAAGAATTCTACCACTGAGCTACCATCACACTGCCCAACAAATATTTTTAAATCGTCAGTTTCTTAAATGATATCTCTTGATAGATATAACCCACATAAACAAAAGTTTTTTTATTTTTTTTAGTTCCTCTGGAATTTTTAAGAGTTTAAAAGAGTCCTACCATGCTAAATTTTGGTAACACTGTGTTAGGAAGTGGAAATAAAATGAAATATATTATCTTTTTTCTCTATGGCATTAAAATGCTTTTTTTTTTTTTTTAAGGTTTTACAAAATAACGCCAAGTACCAGGTAGTGCCCAAAAAGCTGACCATAGGCAAACGCTTAGCTCAATGTTTGCATCCAGCACTACCAGGTGGAGTTCATCGGAAGGCACTTGAAACATATGAAATTATTTTTAAGATCATTGGATCTAAGCGACTTGCCAAAGATCTTTTTTTATATAGGTAAGAATAATTTTACTGTCTATTTATGTATTATATGAATAATTTTTAACTATTTTATGCTTTTTTTTGGTAAAAATGAAAAATTCCTTTAAGTAGAAGCTTTCAGTTATCTTAAATATTTTAGTAGTTAACTATACTGGTTTTAAAGGATTTATGTACCCTAGAAAAGCCATGTTTTAGTCCTAATCCCACTTTATAAAGACAGCCATTTCTTCTAATCCCTATTCAGTACTGTGTGTTGGAAATTTTAATTAGAATATCTCCATGGAGAGGCGATCAGTCAAGTGTGGGTATTAAACTTCATTAGGTGGAGAGGTGTTGCTACCCATTCCAGGTGGGTCTTGATTAGTTTACTGGGATCCTATAAAAGAGGAGACATTTTTTTGGAGAGAATGCCTTTTGAGAACAACAAGAAAGCCACAGCAAGAGCTGAGCAGAGCCATGAGGCTGAGAGAACCACAGAATCCACCAGCCAGTGACCTTTGGAGATTCTGAGCGAGTAGAGAAGTACAACAGAATGACAATGCAGTGAGAAGCAGAGAGTCCACCAGCGAGTGACCTTTGGAGATGAAGAAGGAAAATGCCTCCTGGGGAGCTTCATGAAGCAAAAAGCCAGGAGAGAAAGCTAGCAGACTGTCGCCATGTTCATTATGTGCCTTCCCAGTTGAGAGAGAAATGCTTTAACGTCATCAGCCTTCTTGAACCAAGATATCTTTCCCTGGATGCCTTAGATTGGACATTTCTGTAGACTTGTTTTAATTGGGACATTTTCTCAGCCTTACAACTGTAAACCTTGCAACTTATTAAATCCCCCTTTTTAAAAGCCATTCCATTTCTGGTATGTTGCATTACAGCAGCTAGCAAACTAGAACATTAAGTAATTCAGAAAAATTTAGAATATTCTTCAGTATGAGTTTTTTTTTAATTCTTTGATGCCATTTATATGAAGTTTTATTCAAAATTGTTAGACTGCAGTACATTCTACCTTTTTATACTTAGAATCATTCTGTAAAAAAAGATAACTTGATCTCCCAGCAGCTTTCAACATTGTTGACCATTCTCTACTTGAAATAGTCTTTTCCTTTAGCTTCTCTTTAGTTACTCTTTCTTTTGCTTAACTAGTCTTTTCTCATTTACCTGAACTCTACATATGGAGTTTCTTAGGGCCCACTCAGTCCTGTACCCATCTATGTTCTCATTTTATAATTCTCTTCTTGGGCAATCTTATCCTTTTTTATGTTTACCTTTTATGTTCTGACTCTGAATTTGCTATCTCCAGTGTTGACTTCATCTTTAAACTACTTGACATATCTATTTGGATCTTTAAAGGCTGCTGAAACCTATTCAAAACTAAGCTTATCTTGTCTTCTAAGTCTAGTCTTCCTGTAGTATAATAAAGCCCAGTAAATTAAACCACTGTTCATCCATTTACACAAGCCTGAAATCTAGGAGTTCCTCTTTTTTTTAATTTTTAACTCTTTTGTACTGTTATTTTATTTTGTAGTTAAGTCCTTATATTGTTTAAGATAACAAGAAAAATGAGCAAATTTATAAAATACATTGAAGTGTTTGTATGAAAAAAAGAATAAGCACTTTACCTTCATGTCTACAGATTTCCTGTTTGTTCATCTGTTATTGGACGTTTGAGTTGTTTCCATCTTTTTGCTATTGTGAGTAATACCACCATGAAGATTGGTATATAAATATCTATTTGAGTCTCTGCTTTCAGTTCTTTGGGGTATATACCTAGGAGTGGAATTATTCTATCATAGTGGCAATTTTGTGTTTAACTTTTTGATGTGTTGCCAACCATTTTCCACAAGAGCTGCACTATTTTACAATCCCACCAACAACAAATGAGAAGTCCAGCTTCTCCACCTCTTTTTCAACATTTTTTATTTTCTAGTTTTTAATAATATTCATTCTAGTGTTTGTGACTGGGTATGTCATCGAGGTTTTGATTTGCATTTCCCTAATGATTAATTATGTTGAGTATTTTTTCATGTGCTTATGCTTTCTCTTGTTCTGCTGTTCCCCTGCCTTGAAATGCTCAGATCCAGGTGTCTGATCAAACTGTCAACTCCTCAGAGAAGATTTCTCTAATGATCCTATCCAAAATCGCCCTTTCTCTACATCTTTGCCTTTAGTATTTTTGTAGTTTCACTTTTATGTGTTTAGAGGTAGATTTCTTTTTGTATTTATGCTGGTTGGGACATGTTAGCCTTTTTAAATCTGTAAATCAGTGTCTTTAATTAGTTCTCAAAAATTGTTGATCATCTCTTCACATTGCCTCTACACCATCTACTTTCTCCTTTTGGAACTATGATTAAACATGTGTTAGATCTTCTCATTCTGGTCTCCTCTTAATCTTTTTTCCATATTCGCCAACTATTTTTCTCCGTGTTGCATTCTGGGTAATTTCCTCTTAACTATCTTCCAGGTCATTAATTCTGTCTCTTTTCAAAAATAACAATGTTTTAGGGTTGATGCAATTTAGAGGCAATAAAATTATCAGATTGTAAGTGTTCAGTTTAAACTTCTATCTTAGAAACTTCCCTCCTATCCCTTTCTAGTCAAAACCCCCCACTTCCCAACTATATTATCCTCACCCCAAGTCTGGGACTTGCCTTTTTAGTCTTTTGATGGTTTCTTTGAAGAACTAAAAGTTCCTCATGTTCTCTGTGGAAGTACATTCTTAATTTTGATGAAACCCAACTTACCATTTCTTTTCTGGGTATGTCTTCTTTTCCAATTTTAAGATATTCTATGATTTTTTTCTTGCCTTATTTCACTGGCTACCTGCAAGACAGTATGAACTTTGGCCATTAAATATCTTTGTCTTATTCTCCACCTCACATAGAAAGTGTTTTATATTTTTGAAGGTTTAATTAGCTGTTCATCCATGGAATATATCCAGTTGCTCATGATTTATAATCCTTTATATATCTCTGGATTTATTTTGTGTGTTTTTTTTAATTTGGTTTTTATTGTTTTGCTTTTTTTAGTTTTAGTTATTTTGCATCAGTGATTACTAGAGAGTGACTGGTTTTCATTTTTTATCAAATTTTGCTGTTAAGTTTATGATGACATCTTAAAACAATTTGGAAATTTTTTCTGTTCTCTGAAAGGGTTTTCATAGCATTGGTCTAATTACCTCCTTATATATTTGCAAGATTTCATTGAAGCCATATGGCTTTTATTTTTGTGGGAGCATTTTAATTGCAGATTTAATTTCTTTTAGTAGTTCTAAGACTAGTCAAATGTTCTATTTCTTATGTCAGTTTTGTTAGGAATTTGTCCATTTCATTTAAATTTCAAATGTGTTGACCTAATGTTGTTCATAATATACTCGTACTGTCTTTGTAGTATGTAGGATCTTTACTGTTATCTTTTGTCAGTCTTGAGATGGTGATTTAAGCCATCCTTCCTCCTCTCCCACCTTTGGTCAATTTTGCGAAAACTGATCACTTTACTGTATATGTGTTTTCTCTTTATTTTTTGCTCAGATAGACCTCCTCTGACCTCACTATTTAAAATTGCATTACCTGCCCCTGCACCAGTCTTCCTGTTCTCCTGTGCTTTTTTTTTTCACTCCTCTATGACCATCTGATATATGCACTGTGTGTATATAATTTTAAATTTTTAGGTATTTGTTATTGTATATCTTCTCCACTCTCCAGAAAATAAGCTCATGAGGGCAGTGATTTTTTTCATGATTTATGATTTATTAATTGTTTTAGTTTAGGCACCCTGCAAATACCTGACAAATATTGGGCCCTTAATAAATATTTATTGAATTGATAATCTAAAGAAATTTTATTTGTTACAATTCAGTTCTTTGGTACTACAAAAGATTATTAAAGAAAAATTAACATGGATATTTTAATAAAAGTAGTGTCTGAAGTCAGAAAAGGTTATTAGCAGTAATAAATAGTACAGTCTAAGAACAGCACCAAAAAAAAAAGCTGAGAATTGCTTACTCAGTGTTCTGTGTAATTCTCTCATAGCTGAAAATGTTCCTTTCTTTGATCTTTCTTAGGTAACTCATGCCTACTACTCTCTAACTCATATGTAATAGAAGTTTTACCTCGGAAACAGTTATTTTACAAAACAGTAAAAAAAAAAAAGAGCAAACCTGTTTTTATCTGTAGCATATTATGTAAGAATAATAAATTAATTCTAGCATACCACTTGTGAAATATAACAGGCATTCCTATGTATATTTAT
>PVIY010047740.1:0-17687 GCA_004026745.1 Myrmecophaga tridactyla | reverse complement strand
AAAAGAAGAAGAGAGAGGATGCAAATAAATAAGATCAGAAATGGAAGAGGAGACATAACCACTGACCCCACAGAAATAAAGGAGGTAATAACAGGATACTATGAACAACTTTATGCTAATAAATACAACAATGTAGATGAAATGGACAACTTCCTAGAAAGGCATGAACAACCAACTTTGACTCGAGAAGAAATAGATGACCTCACCAAACCAATCACAAGTAAAGAAATTGAATCAGTCATTAAAAAGCTTCCCAAAAAGAAAAGTCCAGGACCAGACGGCATCACATGTGAATTCTACCAAACATTCCAGAAAGAATTAGTACAAATCCTGCTCAAACTCTTCAAAAAAATTGAAGAGGAGGGAAAGCTACCTAATTCATTCTATGAAGCCAACATCACCCTCATAACAAAACCAGACAAAGATATTACAAAAAAAGAAAACTACAGACCAATTTCTGTAATGAATATAGATGCAAAAATCTGCAACAAAATTCTAGCAAATTGAATCCAGCAACACATTAAAAGAATTATACATCATGACCAAGGAGGATTCATCCCAGGTATGCAAAGATGGTTCAACATAAGAAAATCAATTAACGTAATACACCATATCAACAAATCGAAACAGAAAAAACACACGATCATCCCAATTGATGCAGAGAAGGCATTTGACAAGATTCAACATCCTTTCCTGTTGAAAACACTTCAAAGGATAGGAATACAAGGGAACTTCCTTAAAATGATAAAGGGAATATATGAAAAACCCACAGCTAATATCATTCTCAATGGGGAAAAACTGAAAACTTTCCCCCTAAGATCAGGAACAAGACAAGGATGTCCACTATCACCACTGTTATTCAACATTGTGTTGGAAGTTGTAGCCAGAGCAATTAGACAAGAAAAAGAAATACAGGGCATTAAAATTGGAAAGGAAGAAGTAAAACTCTCACTGTTTGCAGATGATATGATACTATATGTCGAAAACCCTGAAAAATCCATAGCAAAACTACTAGAGCTAATAAACAAGTACAGCAAAGTGGCAGGTTACAAAATCAACATTCAAAAATCTGTAGTGTTTCTATACACTAGTAATGAACAATCCGAGGGGGAAATCAAGAAATGAATTCCATTTACAATTGCAACTAAAAGAATAAAATACTTAAGAATGAATTTAACTAAAGAGACAAAAGACCTATACAAAGAAAACTACAAGAAACTGTTAAAAGAAATCACAGAAGACCTAAATAGATGGAAGGATATACCGTGTTCATGGATTGGAAGACTAAATATAGTTAAGATGTCAATTCTACATAAATTGATTTACAGGTTCAATTCAATACCAATCAAAATCCCAACAACTTACTTTTCAGAGATAGAAAAACCAATAAGCAAATTTATCTGGAAGGACAGGGTGCCTCGAATTGCTAAAAGCATCTTGAGAAAAAAAAACGGATCTGGAGGTCTCATGCTGCCTGACTTTAAGGCATATTATGAAGCCACAGTGGTCAAAACAGCATGGTACTGACATAAAGATAGATATATTGACCAATGGAATCGAATACAATGTTCAAATATAGACCCTGTCATCTATGAACATTTGATCTTTGATAAGGCACTCAAGCCAACTCCCGTGGGACAGAACAGTCTCTTCAATAAATGGTGCCTAGAGAACTGGATATCCATATGCAAAAGAATGAAAGAGGACCCATATCTCACACCCTATACAAAAGTTAACTCAAAATGATCAAAGATCTAAACATTAGGTCTCAGACCATAAAACAGTTGGAGGAAAATGTAGGGAAATATCTTATAAATCTTATAATTGGAGGCGGTTTTATAGACCTTACACCTAAAGCAAGAGCACTGAAGAAAGAAAGAAAGAAATGGGAACTCCTCAAAATTAAACACTTTGTACATCAAAGAACATCAAAAAAGTAAAAAGACAGCTTACCCAATGGGAGACAATATTTGGAAATGACATATCAGATAAAGGTCTAGGATCCAGAATTTATAAAGAGATTATTCGACTCAACAATGAAAAGACAGACAATCCAATTACAAAATGGGAAAAAGACTTGAACAGACACTTCTCAGAAGAGGAAATAGAAATGGCCAAAAGGCACATAAGGAGATGCTCAACGTCCCTGGCAATTAGAGAAATGCAAATCAAAACCACAATGCGATATCATCTCACACCCACCAGAATGGCCATTATCAACAAAACAGAAAATGACAAATGCTGGAGAGGATGTGGAGAAAGAGGCACACTTACTCACTGTTGGTGGGAATGACAAATGGTGCAACCACTGTGGAAGGCAGTTTGGCAGTTCCTCAAAAAGCTGAATATAGAATTGCCATAGGACCCGGCAATACCATTGCTAGGTATCTACTCAGAGGACTTAAGGGCAAAGACACAAATGGACATTTGCACACCAATGTTTATAGCAGCATTATTTACAATTGCAAAGAGATGGAAACAACCAAAATGTCCATCAACAGACGAGTGGCTAAACAAACTGTGGTATATACATACGATGGAATATTGTGCAGCTTTAAGACAGAATAAACTTATGAAGTATGTAGCAACATGGATGGACCTTGAGAACATTATGCTGAGTGAGGCTAACCCAAAACAAAAGGACAAATATTGTATGATCTCACTGATATGAACTGACATTAGTGAATAAACTTGGAATATTTCGTTGGTAACAGAGACCATCAGGAGATAGAAATAGGGTAAGATATTGGGTAATTGGAGCTGAAGGGATACATACTGTGCAACACGACTGAATACAAAAACTCAGAAATGGACAGCACAATACTACCTAAATGTAATACAATTTTGTTAAATCACTGAATGAAACTGCATGTGAGAATGATAAAGGAAGGATGGCTGGGGGCATAAATGAAATCAGAAAGAGAGATAGATATTAAAGATATATATGGTATAATCTAGGAATGCCTAGAGTGTATAATAATAGAGACTAAATGTACAAATTTTAAAAATGTTTTTGCATGAGGAAGAACAAAGGAATGTCATTACTGCAGGGTGCTGAAAATAGATGGTAATTAATACTTTAAAATGTCACCTTATGTATGAGACTAAAGCAAAAAATGTTTATTTGGTACAAAATTTATATTTTGACTAGTGCATTTCCTAATACAACTTATGTAGATAGTTTGATTGAACACCATAAGTACTTGGAATCTCAGGTAGGACATGAGATTTTGTTGGTTTGCCCAGAGTGATGCCCTGATGAATCCCAGAGTGATTCGATCAGTGACTGGAAAAGTATTTGCAAAGCCCCTTTCGGGGAATGGTGAGAATGGGGAGAAATTCAACTTCCCCAAGTTGAATTCTTGATATTCTCACAAGCAGTGTGGACAACCAAAGCTATAGGCTGAGCCCCCAGTCTTGGGGTTTGTTCATATGAAACTTAACCCCACAAAGGATAGGTCAAGTCTACTTAAAATTTAGGTCTAAGAGTCACCCCTAAGAGAGCCTCTTTTGTTGCTCGGATGTGGCCTCTTTCTCCAGACAACACAACAAGCAATCTCACTACCCTCCCCCTGTCTACGTGGGACATGACTCCCAGGGGTGTTCTTCCTGGCAATATGGAAATAAACTGAGTCTCAGCATCAAGGGATTGAGAAAAACCCTAGAATGAGCTGAAATTCAGCATCAAGGGATTGAGAAAACCTTCTCAACCAAAAGGGGGAAGAGTGAAATGAGACAAAGTGTCAATGGCTGAGAGATTCCAAACACAGTCGAGAGTTTATCCTGGAGGTTATTCTTATGCATGAGTAGATATCACCTTGTTATTCAAGAGGTAATGGAGAGGCTGGAGGGAACTGCTTGAAAATGTAGAGCTGTGTTCCAGTAGCCATGTTTCTTGAAGATGATTGTATAATGATACAGCTTTTGCGATGTGACTGTGTGATTGTGAAAACCTTGTGTCTGATGCTCCTTTTATCTACCTTATCAACAGATGAATAAAACATATGGATTAAAAATAAATAAATAATAGGGGGAACAAATGTTAAAATAAATTTAGTTTGAAATGCTAGTGATCAGTGAAAGCGAGGGGTGAGGGGTATGGTAGGTATAATCTTTTTCTTCTTTTATTTCTTTTTCTATTGTCTTTTTATTTCTTTTTTTGAATTAATGCAAATGTTCTAAGAAATGATGAATATTCAACTAGATGATGATATTGTGAATTACTGATTATCTATGTTAATGTTATATTTCTTTTGTTAAATTTTTTTAATTAATAAATAAATTTTAAAAAATAGTAATGCCAGGTCCAAGCTCATCCGCGAGAGTCATGTCCGACATTCCCACGGAGATTTACACCCCTGGGAGTCATAGGTGATGACAGTGAGTTTACTTGCAGAGTTGGCTTAGAAAAAGAGGCCACATCTGCAGAACAAAAGAGGTTCTCAGGGGATAACTCATGTAAAATTACAAGTAGGGCTTAGTGTTCCTTTGTAGAAAAAAGATTCATAAGGGAAATCCCTCAAATCAAGGTTTGGCCTATTAAATTGGTAGTCCCCAAAGCTTGTGAGAATATCAGGAATACCCCAGGTGGGAAATTTAATATTTCCACTTTTTCCCAGTCCCTCAAGGGGTCTTGGAAATGCTTTTTTATTTTTGTGCATCGTGTGGTCATTCAGTTCACTGAGATGCTGCTCATGGTTTGCCATTCTTTTCCATATTTGTTATTTAGTGTGTAGGATTTCAGATGTCCTGTCCACTAGTTCACTAATCTTTCTTCTGCTTATTCAAGTCTTCTGTAGTAAGTCTCCATTGGGTTTTTCATCTCTTTTATTGTGCCTTTCATTCCCATTATTTCTGCCATTTGTTTTTTCAAGCTTTTGAGTTCTTCATTATGGTTGTACAATGTCTGTGACATGTCTTTCATCTCTTTCGCCATATCTTCCCTCAACTCATTGATTTGATTTAGCAAGTATGTATGAAAATATTTAATTAGTTGTTTTAACTCCTATATCTCATTTGAAGTGTCGGTTTGTTCCTTTGTCTCAACCACATCTTTATTTTTCTCCTAACATTACTTGTAATTTTTTGCTGGTGTCTAGGCATGTGATTTCTTTGGTTAGTTTATTCTGGATGTTGTTTTCACAGTTTTACCTAGTGTTTTATTATTGGCTGACTTTGTTCTCTATATGTTCTTTGGTATTCAGTTCAATTTATTCTGGACCTCTAGCATAGATTCTATTTAACTGATCAGAATTTTTCAGCTCTTGGCTTTCTGGTTCTTGCTCTGCCTATATGGAATCTTTTCTTTTTTCTCTCTTTCTGTTTGTTTGTTTTTTCAACTTTTTTATTGTATCATATAACATATGTACAAAGCAAAGAAAGAAAGAAGCAATAGCTTTCAAAGCACTCTTCAGCAACTGGTTGCAGGACAGATCCCAGAGATTTTCTTGTGATGTATTTATTTGTTTTGGTATCAGTATAATGCTGACATTGTAGAATGATATAGGAAGAGTTTCCTCCTCTTCAAGGTTTTTTGAATTGTTTGAGAAGGATTGGTGTTAACTTTTCTTGAATGTTACAGAATTCAGTGAAGTAATCTGGTTCTTGATTTTTCTTTGTTGTGAGGTCTCTTGATTACTGATTGAATCACTTTATTTGTTAGAAGTCTATATAAATCCTCTATAACTTCTTTTTTCATTTTTCCCATCCTGTTTTTGTTAAAACTATTTTATCCACACACAATACAACCCATCCAAAGTACACAATCAGTGGCTCTTGGTATAATCAGAGTTGAGCATTCATCACCACAATCAATTTGAGAACATTCTTATTCTGCAAAAAAGAAAAGTGCCATGCCCTGTACAACCTCCTATTATTGACACCTAGTGATTGCAATTGATGAAAGAATATTACAATATTACTGTTAACTATAGTCCATAGTTTGCATTAACTTTATTTTTTCCTATAACTTCCCTATTATTACTGCCTTTAACAGTGATGTACATTTATTCTAATTCATGGCAGAACAATCTTATATTTGTAGAATTAAGCACAGCTGCCATCCACCACAGGGTTCACTATGACATCCTGTCCCATGTTTTATCCTCTAGCTTTCCTTCTAGGGACATACACAGCCCTAAGTTCCCCCCTTTCAACCATAATGACACTCATAATTTAGTGCTATTAATTACCCTTACAGTAATATATTACCATAAACTCTGTACATTTTGTATCATTTAAAATCAACCTCATTAAAAGTTCTGTAGAAATTAAGAATCAGGCCCTGATTCTATACCCTCATTCTAATTCCTGGTAACCTCTACTCTAGATTTTAACTCCAAGAGCTTGCTCATTATAATTAGTACATATTAATGAGACCAAACAGTTTTTCCTTTTGTGACTAACTCATCTCATTCAACATGATGTTCTCAAGGTTAATCTATGTTGTGACATGCATCAGGACTTCATTCTTTCTTAGAAACAAATATTATATTTATATATATATGATATTTTGTTTATCTGTTCATAAGCTGATGGACACTTGGGTTGTTTCCATTTTTTGGCAATTGTTAATAATGCCACTATGAACATCAATGTGCAAACGTCACTCCTTCCTCTTCTTTCTAAGTGTATACAATGTAGTGGAATTGCTGGATTATATGGACGTTCAATGCTTTGCTTCCTGAGGAACTGCAAGTCTTACACAGTGGCTGCACCATTCTTCATTCCCATGAGCAGTGAATGAGTGTACCTACTACTACACATTCTCACCAAATGTTTGTGGTTTGCTGGGTTTGGTTATAGTGGCCAGTCTAGTAAGTGTGAAATGGTATTTCACTGTGATTTTGATTTGTATTTCCCTAATAGCTAGTGATATTGAGCATCTTTTCATTTGCTTTTTTAAATTTATTTTTTAAAACATAACAACATACAAACATGAACATTCTTACCATATGATCATTCCATTCTTGGTATATAATCAATTACTCACAATATCATAACGTAGTTTTATATTCATCACCATGATCACCTCTCAGAACATTTACATCAATCCAGAAAAAGAAATAAAAAGAAAAAAGAACAAAATTGGTACCTACCGTACTCCTCCCCTTCCCCTCACCAATCACCAGCATTTCAATCTACTAAATTTATTTTAACATCTGTTCCCCCTATTATTTATTTATTTTTAATCCATATGTTTTATTCATCTGTTGATAAGGTAGATAAAAGGAGCATCAGATACAAGGTTTTCACAATCACACAGTCACATTGCAAAAGCTATATCATTATGCAATCATCTTCAAGAAACATGCTACTGGAACACAGCTCTACATTTTCAGGCAGTTCCCTCCAGCCTCTCCATTGCATCTTAACTAAAAAGGTGATATCTATATAATGCATAAGAATAACCTCCAGATAACCTCTTGACTCTGGCTGAGGGATTCTATTTGCTTTTTAGCCATTCATATTTATTCTTTGGAAAAATATCTATTCAAGATATTTGACCATTTTTTAATTGGGTTCTTTTTCTTTTTCTTTTTGAGTTGTTGAATTTCTTTATATATTCTGTTTTTTAAACCCTTATTGGATATGTGGTTTCCAAATATCATCTCCCATTGCATAGGCTGCCTTTTCACTTTCTGGACAAAGTCCTTTTAAGCACAAAAGTATTTAATAATGACAAGGTTCCACATTTATGTATTCCCTATTTTGTTGCTTGTGCTTTGGATGTAAGGTCTAAGAAACCACCTTCTATCACAAGGTCTTGAAGATGTTCCCATATATTTTCTACCAAGAGCTTTATGATTTTGGCTCACATATTTAGACCTTTGTTCCATTTTAAATTAAACTTTGTATATGGTGTGATACAGGGGTCCTCTTTCATTCTTTTGGATATGGATCCAGTTTTCCCAGTACAAATTATTGAAGAGATTGTTCTGTCCCAGTTGAGTGGATTGTGAGACTTGTCAAAAGTCATAGATATGTCTATCTATTTATTGATTCTCAATTAGATTCCACTGATCAATATATCTATTTTTACTCCAGTACCATGCTGATTTGACCACTGTAGCTTTGAAATACATTTTAAAGTAAAAAAATTATGAATGTGATTCTTCCAACATAGTTCATCTTCTTGATGATTTTGGCTACTCAGGGCCCCTTGTTTGTCCAGATAAACTGATAACTGGATTTTCCATTTCTAAAGAGTACACTGTTGAAATTTTTATTGGTGTTGCATTGAATCTATAGAAAAAATGTAAGAATTGGCATCTTAAGTATATTTAGTTTTCCAATCCATGAACAGGATATATCCTTCCATTAATGTAGGTCTTTTTAAATTTCACTTCATAATATTCCATAGCTTTCTGGCTATAGATACTTTTACATCCCTGGTTAACTATATTCCAAGATATGTGGTTCTTTTTGTTGCCATTGCAAATAGAATTTTTTTTTCTTGATTTGCTTCTCAGATTACTCATTACCAGTGTACAGAAACACTACTGATTTTATGTGTTGGTCTTGTTTCCTACCACTTTTCTGAATTCATTTATTAGCTCATTTGTTTGCCAAACTTCTTTATCAATTTTCTAAATATAAGACAATGCCATCTACAAATATGGAAAATTTTGCTTCTTCCTTTCCAATTTTTATGCTTTTTGTTTCTACTCCTTGTCTAATTACTGTAACTAGAGCTTCTAGAATAATCGGGTATTTTCCCTTTTTTAAAAAGTACTTTTATTGACAAATCTTCACACACATATATTCCATATATGGTGTGCAATAAATGGCTCACAGTATCATCACATGGTTGTGTTTTCTTCACCATGCTCGTTTTTAGAATGTTTGCATCATTCCAGAAAAAGAAATAAAAGCAAAAAAGAAAAAACTCATACATCCCATATCACTTACCCCTCTCTCACTTTGACCACTAGTATTTTGATCTATCCAATTTATTTTACCCCTTATTCCCCCTATTATTTATTTATTTTTTACCCATATTTTTTACTCATCTGTCCATACCCTAGATAAAAGGAGCATCAGACACAAGGTTTTCCCAATCACACAGTCACATGGTAAAAGTCATCTCTTTACACAATCATCTTCAAGAAACAAGGCTACTGGAATACAGCTCAACACTATCAGGTAATTTCCCCCAGCCACTCTAATACACCATAAACTAAAAAGAGATATCTATATAATGCATGAGAATAACCTCCAGAAAAACCTCTCAATTCTGTGTGAAATCTGTCAGCCACTGAAATTTTATTTGGTCTCATTTCTCTCTTTCCCCTTCTGGTGAAGGCTTTCTCAATACCTTGGTGCCAGGTCCCAGCTCATTCTGGGAGTTCTATCCCATGTTGGCAGGGAGATTTACACCCCTGTGAGTCATTCCCAAATAGGAGAGAGGGCAGTGAGTTCACCTGTTAAGTTGGTTTAGAGAGAGAGGCCACATCTGAGCAACAAAAGAGGTTCTTTGGGGGTGACTCTTAGGCCTAATTTTAACTAGACTTAGCCTATTCTTTGCAAGAATAAGTTTCATAGGGGTGAATGAACCCCACGATGGAGGGCTTGACCCATTGATTTCATTGTCCCCGGTGCTTGTGAGAATATCAGAAATTCTCCAAGTGGGAAAGTTGAATGTTTCCTCCTTTCTCCCTTATCCCCCAAGGGGATTTTGAAAATACTTCTATATTCACTGCCCAAATTACTCTGAAGCATCGCATTAACCTGGAAAAACCAAAAAAAGTCATGCCCTATTCAAGATATCATGTATATATGATGTTCAACTAAACTGATCATACAAGATAAATTAGGTAATGCATTACCCAAAATATAAATTTTGCACCAAATAAACATTTCTCTCTTTGGTCTCACACAGAAGTTGAAGTTTTAAATATGGACAATATCATCCTTTACCTTGTATTCTATTCTACCTAAGTCTATCCAGATCAGCTTCATTCATATCTCTAGTTGAAGTCTGATCCCTTTTTCAACTTTTTAAACATTTCCTGTATGAGGTACTGCTGACTTTCATAGCTACAGAGCTCTAACTCTGAGTCTCAGGTGTCATATAAATACCCAAAGTTTCTGGGAATGACCAGGTTATATGCAAACAGCTCAGTATCTCAGAATTTAGAAATAAGAGTTACAACTCCTGAATATTTGTGACTCTTATAAGAGCTCACAATCTATGACCCTTTGCAATAGGCCCCAACCTGATAACCCATGTTCTCGACTTTAGTCCACCAAGTTCATATATTATATTTAGTTCATATGATTGAGGCATGATAATATTTCTCTTTTTGTTCCTGGCATTTCATTCAACATACAATCCTTAAGGTTCATACACCTAGTGGCATGCCTCACAACTTCACCCCTTCTTGCAGCCACTCGGTATTCCATTGTATGTATACACCATTGTTCCCCTTTCCATTCCTCAGACATTGTACCCTTAGGACACCTCCATCCTTTGTGGATGGAGAATACTGCCTCCATAAACACCAGTGTGCAAATGTCCACTCAGGTCATTAAACTCAGTTTCTCCAGGTATATAAATGAGCAACAGGGCTTCAGGATCATATGACAACCCACCTCTAGTCTCTTGTGGAACCACCACACTGCCCGCCGAGGGGCTGCACCTCTCAGTTTCCCTAACGATAGTGAATAGATACATCTTTTTCTCTGCCTTTTCTCTAGCACTTGTTTCTCTCTATTCATTTTTTTAAATTTTTACTCACACTTCATACAATCCAACCTGAGTATATAGATATGCCTTCACCACCATAATCTATATAAAGACATTTCTTTTTCTTCCACAAATAATCCATACCCCTACCCCATGCCCCACACCTGTTGAGATTTAGTTTTGGCATAATGCCTTTGCTACATTCAGTGGAAGCATATTACAATTCTACTGTTGACAATGGACCCTAGCTTGCATTGATTGTACTTTTTCCCCTATACCATCCATTTTCAACATCTTGCAACGTTGACATTCATTTGTTGTCCCTCATGCCTAAACTTTTTTCTATTTGCACAGTTAATCAATATCATTGTCCATTTCAGGCATTCCTAAAGGATAATGTCTTAGTCTTTATCCTCTATCTTTACTTGCGATTTGATATGTGCTCACAATCTTTCTCCTTCAATTATACTCACATTCAGCTTCAATCAGACTACTTACATTATTGTGCCACAATCAGGTAGTATTGTGCTATCCGTTTCTGAATTTTTACAGTCAGTCTTGTTGCACAATCTGTATTACTTCAGCATCAAATGTCCAATCTCAACACTCAACAACTGGGTTCTTAACCTCAATTCTCAAGCTTCACTCATTAATGTTAGTTCATATTAATGAGACCATAAAGTATTTGTCCTTTTTTTCTGGCTAATTTCACTGAACAGAATGTCCCAAATGTTCATCCATGTTTTTACATGTTTCTTGACATTATTCTGTCATACAGCTGCATAATATTCCATTGTATGTATATACCGCAGCTTGTTTAGCTACTCATATGCTGATGGACATTTCAGCTGTTTCCATCTCTTGGCAGTCATAAATAATGTTGCTGTGTACATCAGTGTGCAAATGTTCGTTTGTGTCCTTGCCCTCAGGTCTTCTGAATATATACTTAGTGATGAGATTGCTGGATCATATGGCAATTCTATAATTAGCTTTCTGAGGAAAGGCCAAGCCACCTTCCAGAGCAGATGTAACATTTTACATTCTCAACAGTGGATAAGTGGGCCTCTTTCTCCACATCCTCTCCAGCACTCATCATTTTCTGATTTTTTTGACAGTGGCTATGCTAGTGGGTGTCAGATGATATCTTATTGTGATTTTGATTTGCATTTCTCTAATAGCTAGTGTCATCTTTGCATTTGACTTTGCATGGTGTATAATTCTTTCAATGTCTGGCTGGATTCAATTTACAAGTATTTTGCTGAGGATTTTTGCATCAATACTCATTAAATAGATTAGTATGTAATTTTCTTTTCTTGTAGTATCTTTGTCTGGCTTTGAAATTAGGGTGATGCTGGCTTCATTGAATGAGTTAGATAGCTTTCCAACATCTTCAAATTTTGAAGAGTTAGAGCAGGATTGGTACTAATTCTTTCTTGAATGCTTCATAGAATTCATATGCCAAGCCATCTGGTCCTGGACTCTTCCTTTTTGGGAGATTTTTGATAACTGATTCAATCTCTTTACTTGAGATTGGTTTGTTGAGGTTGTTTCTTTCTTCTCGAGTCAATGTTGGTTGTTCATGCCTTTCTAGAAAGTTGTCCATCTCATCTACATTTTCTAGTTTATTAGCATAAACTCATAGCAGCCTTTCATTACCTCCTTTATTCTCTGATTTTATTTATTTGCATCCTCTGTTTTTGTCACCCTAGCTAAGGGTTCATCTATTTTATTGATTTTCTCAAAGAATCAATTTCTGGTTCTATTGATTTTCTTGATTACTTTCATGTTCGGCATTTCATTTATTTCTGCTCAATCTTCATTATTTCTTTCCATTTGTTTGCTTTTGGGTTAATTTGTTGCTCTTTCTCTAGTTCTTCCAAGTAAACAGTTAATTCCTCAATTTTTGCTCTTTCTTCCTTTTTAATATAGGCATTTAAGGCAATAAATTTCCCTGTTAGCACTACCTTTGCTGCATCCCATACATTTTGATATGTTGTGCTTTCATTTTCATTTGTCACAAAATATTTACTGGTTTCTTTTGTAATTTCTTCCTTGACCCACTGGTTGTCTAAGAGTGTGTTGTTTAGCCTCCATATATTTGTGAATTTTCTGGCCCTCTGCCTGTTATTGATTTCCAACTTCATTCCATTACAATACAAGAAAGTGTTTTGTATGATTTCAATCTTTTTAAATTTATTGATACTTGCTTCATAACCCAGCATATGGTCTATCCTTGAGAACAGTCTGTGAGCACTTGAGAAAAATGTATCCTGGTATTGTGGTGTGTAGTGTTCTATAAATGTCAGTGAAGTCTAGTTCATTTATCATATTATTCAAATTCTCTCTTTCTTTATTGATCCTCTGTCTAGATGTTCTATCCATTGATGAGAGTGGGAAATTGAATTCTCCAGCTATTATGGTGGCGGTGTCTATTTCTCTCTTCAGTGTTGTCAGTATTTGCCTCTATATTTTGGAGCACTCTGGGTCAGTGTATAAATATTTATGATTGTTATGTCTTCTAGTTGAATTTATCCTTCTATTAATACATAGTGCTTTTACTTGTCTCTTTTAGTTGTCTTGCATTTGAAGTCTAATTGGTCAGATATTAGTATACTACTTCTGCTCTTTTCTGATTGTTTTTTGCATGAAATATCTTTTCCCAACCTTAACCTTTCACTTTCAATCTAGTTTTGTCCTTGCATCTAAAATGAATCTCTTGTAGACAGCATATAGTTGGGTCCTGTTTTTCAATCCATTCTGTCAGTCTATGTCTTTTGATTGGGGAGTTTAATCCTTAATATTTAATGTTCTTACTGTAAAGACAAATTTCTTCTATTTTGTCTTTTGGATTTTATATGTCATATCTAATATTTGATCTCTTTTTCCTTTACTGATAGTCTTCATTTCTACACTCTTCTCCAGAACTCTCTCTCCTGCCTCTTATTATCTGCCTGTCATGCTCCTTTAGTATTTCTTAAAGAACCAGTCTCTTGGTTACATATCTTTTCAATGATTGTTTGACTGAAAATATTTTAATCTCATCTCATTTTTAAAGAACAATTTTGCTGGATATAGAATTCTTGGCTGGCAGTTTTTCTGTTTTGGAATCTTAAATATATCATACCATTGCCCTCTCACCTCCATGGTTCCTGCTGAAAAAACCACACAGTTTTATTCTGATCCCTGTGAGGTGATGAATTGCTTTTTTTTTTTGTTACTTTCAACGTTCTTTCTTTTTCTTTGACATTTGACAATCTGATTGGTAAGAGTCTTAGAGTATGTCTACTTGTGTCTATTCTGTTTAGGGTATGCTACATTGTTTGAATCTGTAATTTCATGTATTTCATAAGAGATGGAAAATTGTCAGTGGTTATTTCCCATTAGTCATTCTTCTCCTTTTCCCTCTTCTTCTTCTGGGACATCCACAATATGTATATTCAAATGCTGCATGTTGTCATTCAATTCCCTGAGACCCTGCTCATATGCTTCCATTCTTTTCCCTATATTTTCTTTTGTGTGTTGAATTTCGTGTGTTCATTCCTCTAGTTCACTAATCTTTTCTTCTGACTCTTCAGATTTATTGTAGGTTTCCATTGCTTTTTACATCTCTTCTATTGTGCTTTTCACTCTCATAAACCCTGTGATATGTTTTTTCAGACTTTTGAGTTCTTTTTGTTTGCCCAATGTCTTCTTTATATCCTCCCTCAACTCATTGATTTGATTTTTAAAAAGATTTTGCATGTCTATTTGAACATCCTGAATTAGTTGTTTCAACTCCTGTATCTCATTTGAAGTGTTGGTTTGCTCCTTCGACTAGGCCAGTTCTTCAACATTCTTATGATGACTTGTTTTTTGTTGGCATCTAAGCATTTGACTTCCTTAATTAATTTATTCTGGAGGTTGTTTTCACTCTTTTACCTAGTGTTTTCTTTCTGGATGGCTTTCCTCTCCATCTGTTCTTTGCCATTCCATTCAACTTATTCTAGACCTCTAGCATAGATGCTGTTTAACTGTTTAGAATTTCTTTGTTCTTGTTTTTCTGTTTCTTGCCCTGCCTATATGGAGGCACTTTTTTTTGAGGAAGATCTCCTCAGATATTATAGGCCCCAGTGAGATTTTCACAGACCACACAGGCCCACATCTCAGAAGGAAAGAGTAGCCATCATCAGTTTTCCCTGAGGCTGAGACCCAGCAGGTTGTCATACTTTCCTATGAAGCCTCTGGACTGTGTTCTCCTCCTATCCTGCCCAGCATGTGGCACTTGTCTGCCTACATCTTCCCACCAACTTAAAGTGATGTACTGCCTTTTATTTCGGCAGTCTCTCCTTGCCAGACGCATGTTTTAAACAAAGGTGAGTTACTAGGATGTTTTGATTTCTTCTATTTTCTAGTCCCTGGTTCCTGAGTTCCTTGAAGGAGGGATTCCACTTGAGCTGGGCCCCACCTTTCTCTTGGGTAAGTTGCACCCTTTATGTAATTAACTCCTTTCACCTGACTAGTTACTTTGTCTCTCAGACAAGTTTAATTCTGCTCTTTCCTGGGGCAGTATTGCAGCCTGAGAATGCTTCCAGTTCTATCTAATGTTAAGAAATAGAAATAAAGCAAAAAAGGCCTTTTCAGAGCTTGACCCCTGCTCCTTGGGGTTATCAATCAAGAGCTTAGATTGGTATATGACTCTATGTATCTCTAGGTGCTATGCGCCTCCTTTCCTTGGGGTCCAGCCATTTTCCAGTATTTCATCATGTCAAACTCAAAACTCCTCTGTTTTTTTTTCCAGAAGCCCCACCCCTTCCTGCCAAGGCAAAAAATCCTAGCACCTTTTGTGCTTTTTCCAGGTCTATCTGTGCTGGAGGCCTATTTTCAGTAATCAGAATTTGTTAATTAATTCTGCAATTGGAACTTGGTTGAGCTAAGTCCTTGCTGCTAGTAAAAATAGTCTGGTTCCTTTCCCCTCAGGGAACCAGCCTGCAGGGCCCATAGGGGAGTGGCACTGGCTTCTACATCTTGGGGGTCTTACATTTCTATGTGGTAGCTCAGCTGCTCCACTTACTCCAGGCTGGTGTACACTGTGTGTCTGGTAACTTATGTTCCTCCAGCAGCTGTTCTGTACCATTCCTTGCTATTTACTAGCTGCTCTGGAGGGTGAACTAAATTCCACACCTTACTATGCCATCATCTTCTAACTAAAAATCTCCCAGCACATTCTTTAATAACAGTCATTCCCTTGTTACAGATCTTAGCAGAAAAGCCATTTTTGTCTGCGGTAAGGTGAAACTTTTGCTCAGATTTCAAACTCTACAATCTAAATTCTTTAATCAATAGCAGCAAGTTGCTTTGGCCTTGTACACCCCCACCCCCATACTTGGGGAAGACCTTCCCTTCAGCAAACTCTTTCCTGTCACTCTGCCTCTCAATTGGCCCTGCTTGCTCCTATACTGGGTTTGAAACAGAGGCTGCCAGCTGCTTTGTGTCCTGGGTAGGTTGAAACTTTAGTTGTACTTGGAGCTGGAAATCAGCAGGATGAATTTGCTACTTCAAAGTTGAAATCAGCACTTGGCCATGTCTGCCCCTCCCATTCTTGGGAAAGAGGGCTTCTATTTCCATCCAGGCTGTGGCTCCCAAAAGAATGTGCTACACCAGGGAGTATGTGCACCAGCCTCAGTATCATGGACAGATGTACTCATAGACCTTCACTGCAGTTTATCAGTCTCATACTTTTAAGTAACTAAGGGGTTAAAGAGGAAATCAAAATTGGAATATCTTGAGGTGAATGAAAATGAAAATGCAACATTTAAACATTTATGGGAGGCAGCTATGACAGTGCTGAGATGGAAATTTATAGCTCTAAATGCTTACATTAAAAAATAAGAAAAACTTCAAATCAGAGACCTAACATTGAAACTGCAAGACTCAGAAAAATGGAACAATCCAAACCTAAAGTGATCAGAAGGAAGGAAATAAGGTGTAGAGCAGAGATAAATGAAATAGAAAATAAAAAAATCAGTAAAATGAACCAAGAAAACCAAAACAGGATTCTTTGAAAAGATTGATAAAATTGACAAACCTTTTGCTAGACAAAGAAAAAAAGAGAGAGGATACAAATAACAAAAATCAGAAATGAGGGGGTGGGCATTTTTGCCAAACACTCTGAAATAAAAAGGGTTTTATAAGAGGATACTATGAACAACTGTATTCCAATAAATTAGATAACCTAGAAAAAATGGAAAAACTCTTAAAAACACACAAACTACCTACATTGACTCATTGACACACAAAAGAATAGATTATCTCACCCAACCAGTTATTAATCCAGATATTGAATCAGTAATTCAAAACTTCTCAACAAAGAAAGACCTGGGATCAGATGGATTCACAGGGGAATTCTACCAAACATTCCAAGAAGACATAAGGCCAGTTGTACTCAAAGTCCTCTAAAAACTGAGGAAGTGGGACCATTCCTTAACTCGATCTACTGGGCCAACACCACTCTCATATGAAAGCCCGATAAAGATATCACAAGAGAAAAAAACCTACAGACTAATATCTCTTATGACAACAAATGCAAAAGTCCTCAATAAAATACTAGAAAACAGAGTCTGGCAGCATACTGAAAGAATTATACAGCATGGTGAAGTGAAATTTATTCCTGGTGTACAAGTTTGGTTCAACATAAGAAAATCGGTTAATGTAATACACTACATTAACAGAATGAAGGAGAAAACCTCTATTCTAGTTTGCTAGCTGCTGGAACGCAACACACCAGAGACATATTGGCTTTTAATAAAAGGGGATTTATTTTGTTAGTTCTTCAGAGGAAAGGCAGTTAACTTTCCACTGAGGTTCTTTCTTACATGGGAAGGCACAGGATGGTCTCTGCTGGCCTCTCCAGGCCCCTGGGTTCCAACAACTTTCCTTGCGGTGACGTCTTTCTGCATCTCCAAAGTCCTGGGCTGAGCTGCGAGTGCTGAGATGAGGAATGCCAAGCTGTTTAGGCTGTGCT
>PVIY010047739.1:0-17682 GCA_004026745.1 Myrmecophaga tridactyla | reverse complement strand
ATGGAGGGTCTGGATGAACTCCACAGGAGAGGCTCACCAGCTGAAGCAGGAATGGGGCCTGTCTCCTCTGAGTTCTCCTTAAAAGGCTTCCCATGATTAGATTTAGCATCACTAATTGCAGAAGACACTCCCCTTTGGCCGATTACAAATGGAATCAGCTGTGGATGCAGCTGACGTGATCATGACCTAATCCTATGAAATGTCCTCATTGTAACAGACAGACCAGCGCTTGCCCAATCAGATAAACAGGTACCACAACTTGGCCAAGTTGACACGTGTCCCTAACCATGACAGCATTCATCACCACAATCAAGTTTTGAATATTTTTATTACTCAAAAAAAAGAATATAAAAATAAAACTGAAGAAAGAACACCCAAAATATCTCATACCCCTTGTCACCCCCTATTATTTATTTATTTTTGTCTTTATTTTCTTATTCATCTGTCCGTACACTGGATAAAGGGAGTGTCAGTCACAAGATTTTCATGATCACATGGTCACACTTGAAAGCGAGGTAATCAGGTAATCATACAAACATCTTCAAGAATCAAGGCTGTTGGATTACATTTCAACAGCTTCAGGTTTTTCCTTCTAGCTATTTAATACAACAAAAACTAAAAAGGGATATTTATATAATGCTTAAGAATAACCTCCAGAATGACATCTTAACTCTTTGAAATCTCTCAGCCACCAATACTATATTTTGTTTCATTTCTCTTCCTCCTTTTGGTCAAGAAGGCTTTCTTATTCCCACGATGCCAAGGCCAGGCTCATCTCTAGGAGTCTCCACGTTGCCAGGGAGAGTAAAACACCTAGGGGTCCTGTCCCACGTGGTGGGGGAGAGCAGTGAGTTTGCCTGCAGAGTTGGTTTAGAGAGAAAGGCCATGTCTGAGCAACAAAAGAGTTCTGTGGAAGTGACTGTTAAGCATAATTATAAGTAAGCTTAACTTCTCCTTTGGAGGAATAAGTTTCATAAGGGCAAACTCCAAGATCCAGAGCTTGGCCTATTAAATTGGTAGCCCCCAATGCTGATGAGACTATCAGGAATTCCCCAGGTAGGGAAGTTTACTATTTCCACAGTCCCCAACAGAACTTTGCAAATATTTTTTTTTATCTTCTGCCCTGTTTACTCTGGGATGTATCAGGGCATCATATCAACCTGTACAAACCGATAAGATCTCACTCCCTCTTCAAGGTTCCATGTAATTATGGTGTTTGAATAAGCTGACCTTGCAAGTTAAATTAGATAGTGTGCTACAGAAAATATAAACTTCACAACAAATAAGCATCTCTTCCCTTAGTCTCCCACAGAAATTGAAGTTTTAAAACACAGTCAATATCATCCTTGATCTTTTAGTGTGATTTACCTTAGTCCTAACTAGTTCAGCTTCATTCGTATCTCTAATTGAAGTCTGATCTCTTTCTCAGCTTTTTAAACAGTTGCCGTATGGGGTAATGCTGACTTTCATAGCTGCAGAACTCGAGCTCTGAGTTTCAAGTGTCACACAAATACCCAAAGTTCCAGGGAATCACTAGGTTATATACAAAGAGCTCAGCATTTCAGAATTTAGAAATCACAGTTAAAACTTAGGAATAGATGTGGCTACTGTAAGAGCTTATGATCTAGGAAACTTGCAATAAGCTTTCCCCTGAGAACCTGTGCTGTCAAATTCAATTCTCAGAATTGAATTGAATTGAATTGCGCATTATATTTGTGAGGCATTATAATATTTGTCTTCTCATTTCTGGCTTATTTCACTCAATACATTGTCCTCAAGTTTCATTCACCTGGTTGCATGCCTCACAACTTCACTCCTTCTTGCGGCTGATAAATATTCTATTATATGTATACACCACAGTTGGCCCTTTCCTTCATCAGTGTGTTAGTTAGATTCAGTTGTCAGCTTGGCCAGGTGAGCACACCTAGTCTTGTTGCTGTGGACATAAGCCAATGGTACGTGAACCTCATTTGTTGCTAATTACATCTGCAGTCGGGTAGGAGGCATGTCTGCTGCAATGAGTGACGTTTGACTTAATTGGCTGGTGCTTAAATGAGAGAACGCAATGTAGCACAGCCTAAGCAGCTCGGCATTCCTCATCTCAGCCCTTGCAGCTCAGCCCAGGCCTTTGGAGATGCAGAAAGAAGTCACCCTGGGGAAAGTTGTTGGAACCCAGGGGCCTGGAGAGAAGACCAGCAGAGACCATCCTGTGCCTTCCACGTAAGAAGAATCTCAGTGGAAAGTTAGCTGCCTTTCCTCTGAAGAACCAACAAAATAAATCCCCTTTTATTAAAAGCCAATCCGTCTCTGGTGTGTTGCATTCCGGCTGCTAGCAAACTAGAACAATCAGTCTATGTGCCCTTAGGCCACCTCCATCTATTGCGAATCATGAATACTGCCACCATAAACAATAATGTGCAAATGTCTATTCATGTCCCTGCTTTCAGTTCTTCCAAGAATATACCTAATAATGGGGTTATGGGATCACATGGCATACCTATACTTAGCCTCCTGTGGAACCAACACACTGCCCTCCAGAGGGGTTGTACCAATATACTTCACTAGCAACAGTGAATAGGTACATCTCTCTCCACATTTTCTCCAGCACTTGTATCTTTCTGTTTATTTTTAAACAGTTTCATTCACATGCCATGCAATCCATTCTATTAAACAATCAATGGTTCCCAGTATTATCACATAGTTAGGCATTCACCACCACAATCTATTTGAGGACATTTCCATTTCTTCTGCAAAGAAAGAACAGAGAAAAAAATCAAGAATAAAAAATAAAAATAAATAAAAAGAAGAGACAACAATAACACCAAGAATCCCATACCCCACCCTTATATCCCCCCATATTGACATTTAGCTTTGGTATATTGCCTTTGTTACATTTAATGGAGGCATGTTATAATGTGGCTGTTAACTCTAGACCCTAGCTTGCATTGACTGCATTTTTCCATATACTATCCCATTTTCAAAACCTTGCAATGGTGTCATTCATTTCTTCTCCCTCATGCAAAAGCATTCTTACATTTGTATGCTTAATCACCATCATGATCCACTCAGTTTTCACTAAGTTATACAGTTCAGGTCTTTATCTTCTACCTCTTCTTCTGGTGTCATTCATGTCCCTAGCCTTTCAACCATCTTCACACTCAGCTTTGTTCAGTGTACTTACAATATTGTGCTACCATCAGATATATTGTGCTATCCATTTCTGGGTTTTTACAATCAACCCAGATGAACATTTTGTACTCCTTCAGTGTCAAATGCCCAGTCTCTACACTCTCTCTATCTCCTGATAACCTGTGTTCTCAACTTTAACTCTCAAAGTTCACTCATTAATGTTAGTTCATGTTAGGGAGACCGTACAGTATTCGTCTTTTTGTCCTGGCTAATTTCACTCAGCAAAATGTCTTCAAGGTTCATCTACATTGTAGAATGCATTATGACTTTATTCTGTACCCTTACTAATAGACTTAATTTCTACACTCTTCTATGAACTTCTCTCTCCTGTTTTGTCCTGTCAGCCTGTAGTCCTCCCTTTAGTATTACTTGTACAACAAGTCTCTTGTTCACAAACTCTCTCAATGTCTTTGTCTGAAAATATTTTAAATTCTCCTTCATTTCTGAAGGACAGTTTTGCCAGATACAGAATTCTTGGTTGGCAGTTTTTCTCTTTCAGTATCTTAGATATATCATACCACTGACTTCGCACCTCCATGGTTTATGCTGAGAAATACACACATGATCTAATCCAGCATACTATTTATGTGATGGATCACTTTTCTCTTATTGCTTTCAGAGTTTTCTCTCTGTCTTTGACATTTGACAATCTGATTGGTAAGTGTCTTGCAATAAGTCTATTCAGATCCTTTTTGTTGGGGTAGGCTGCACTTCCTATAATTTTATGTTTTTCATAAGAGATGGGAAATTTTCAGTGATTATTTCCACTATTCTTTCTGCCCCCTTTCCCTTCCCTTCTCCTTCTGGAACACCCATAGCACGTATATTTGTGTGCTTCATGTTGTCATTCAATTCCCTGAGACCCTGCTAATAGTTTTCCATTTTTTTCCCTTTCTGTTCTTTTGTGTGTAGGATTTCAGATGTCCTGTCCTCTAGTTTACTAATCTTCTCTTCTGCTTCTTCAAATCTATTGTTATAAGTCGCTGCTGGGCTTTTCATCTCCTCTATTATGCCTTTCCTTTCCATAAGTTCTGCCATTTGTTTTTTCAAGCTTTCAGGTTCTTCTTTGTTTTCCCAGTGTCTTCTTTGTATTCTTCATATCTTTTGCCATATCTTCCCTCAGCTCATTGGTTTTATTTTTTATTTGATTTAGCATGTTTGTTTGAACATCTTTGATTAGTTGTTTCGACTCTTGTATCTCATTTGAAGTGTTATTTTGTTCCTTTGACTGGGCCATATCTTGCTTTTCCTAGTACGCCTTATAAGTTTTTTGCTGGTGTCTGGGCACCTGGTTTCCTTGATTACTTATTCTACTATTTTTCTGGAGGTTGTTTTTGCTCTTTTACCTAAGGTTTTCTAGTTGGTTGGCTTTGTTCTCTACCTGTTTTTTAGCACTCAGTTCAATTTATTCTAGACTTATAGCATAGCTTCTGTTAACTGATCAAAATTTTTCAGCTCTTGTTTTTCTGATTCTAGCCCTGCTTATTTGGAACCTTTTATTTTTGGAGGAGGGTCTCCCCAGATATGATTGACCCCAATCAGATCTTCCCAGACCAGATTCATGCCCAGGTTCCAAGAGGAGGGTTTAATGAGTATCAAGTTTCCCTGAGGATGAGACTCAGCAGGTTGTCAGACTTTCCTGTGAAGCCTTTAGGCTCTGTGCTTTTCCTATCCTGCCCAGCAGGTGGTGCTTGTCAGTCTGCAGCTTCCCAGTGGCATAAAATAATATAGTGCATTTAATTCTCAGCAGATTCTGTTCCTGCCAGGGGTGTGGTTGAGACAGAGGCTGAGGTAGAAGATAAGTTTAAGCTGTTTCTGTTTCCTAGTCTCTGAGGTCTGAATTCTCTGAATGAGAGCTGCCACTTGAGCTGCCCCCCACACATACACCTTTTCTTGGGGAAGATGCACCCTTTAGGGAATTACTTCCTTCACTTGACTTGTTACTTTGTCTTTCAGGCCTATCTTAGCTCCACTCCTGCCTGGATCAGTGCTGACAATTTAATGTGCCTGAGGTTTTCTCTAATGAACTACTTAGAATAGTTTTTTTAAAAAAATAAGGTATCACTTTTCAGAGTGAGTTCCCAGCCCCCAAGTTTTTCTGGTCAAGAGCCAGAGGTACCAAGAACCAGTGAAACTTGTCTGTGTGCCCCTTTTCTTGGGGTATAGCCCTTTTCCAGTGTTCTGAGCTTGGCTGACTCGAGAAGCCTCCATGTCTTTTTTTCTTTCTCTTTTTTCTTTTTTTTCTGTCAGCCCTGCTTCCTTGCTGTGGGAGAGACCTCAGGGTTTCTTTTCTGCTTGCTCTTAGTTCATCTGTGCTTGGAGCGTGTCAAAATTTGTTAATTAAAACTGCAGTTGGAGGGCAGGCCATGGTGGCTCAGCAGGCAGGGTTTTTGGCCTGCTATGCTGGAGACCCGGGTTTGATTTCTGGTGCCTGCCCATGCAAAACAAAAACAAAAACAAAAACAAAAAACTGAAGTTGGAACTTGGTTGAGCTTGCTTCTAGTAGAGACTGCTGCTTTTTCCCATGGGAAGTGTCTCCAACACAGCCTGCTATGTCGGTGGGGGAGAGGCGCTGGCCTCTGTAGTTCGGGGGCTATACTTATAGTTCCATGCTGTGATCTTGGCCCTTCCACCCATTCCAGAATGGCATATAATGTATGTCTGTTCACAGATGTCCCCCAAACAGTTGTTCCAGACAATTGCTGGCTACTTACTAGTTGCTCTAGAGGACGAACTAAATTCCACTCATCCCTGTGCCACCATCTTGCCCTGCCTCTACTTTCATGTGTGAACTTCTTATTCCTCAACAAAATTGGGAGTTCTTGGCAGCAGGAATTGTGTCTGATTAATTTCTTTATTTAAAGGCACCTGCAAGAGGGCTTGTCCATAGTCTGTGCTCAACATATAGTTGCTGAACTGGAACAATGAAAAGGAATATAAAGCATAGTCCCTGCCACTTAAGTCATTTATATTATAGTTGTGGAGATAATACCTATACATGAGAATATAAAGATGACAGAAGAGAGGTGATTGCTAATTGCTTAGTAAATGACATGAACAGAGGATGAGAATATATTTCTTTCAAAGAATCAGCTCCAATTGATTAGTAATGGCTGCCTGACAGTTTACGTTGGGTGAGCTCTAGAGGCTACTTCCTGACTAATTGGGAAGAGTGTTGTGATTGATTATTGATGGCTACTTTGTGTTATAGGCTAGCTACTGGTGGCATGTATTCAAATTATTCAGTGACCCTGGCGTTAATGGTATATGGGGCTCAGAAAGGGTACAGGTCACTGTGGGATGACTGGGTGAGTCAAGGAAGACTTGAACCATGGAGAAAAGGATTTCAACTAGGCCATGTGGAAGACAAATAGCATTTAAATGCCAAAGCAGAGGGGGAGAAATGATGTAAACAAAAAGGTGTGGAAGTGGAGAAGACCAACATATCTGTTTGTTGATTATTAATTTGTCCCTCATATTAGACTGTAAACTCCCTGATGGCAAGGTCCTTTTGCTCTGCTCATGACTCAATATCATACCTGGCAGAATGCCTGGAGCAATACAAACACCCATCAAATATATGCTGATTGAGTAAGGAGTATGGACAAGAGGGTTAATATAACAATTGGTAGAAATGAAGAATAGCAATGAAAGATGAATGAAAAGGTGTCTTAATGATGTGTTATTGAGGCTAAAGAATTAACTTTATTTTGCAGACATTTCGAAGAGTTGGCATTTTTTAGGGAGCAGCTAAGGAAGCATTGAGATGTCAGTAGTGTCTGAGTAATTCAGCTGACAGCGAAGTACATATAGTTCATTTAGAACCATTTTCCATGGTGTGGCCTTGCCATGAATCACATACCTGTGCCCACACTAGTAGGACATGCTAATCATGACAAAACCATGGATATCCAGACAAATTCTGAAGCAGTTCAGCTGAAGATGAACATCCTGGGAACCTCAGGTGTTTCCTGGGTGGATCACTGGCTCCCGCTAGAGACAAACTAGGGGGGGCCAAAGCTAGGAAGGGCCTGTAGCCCTTCCATCTCTGAAAGGGCTACAGGCCCAGCACATACAGTCATGAACAGAGAAACCTGTAGTGCTGACTTTTCTTGCCCTTACTGGCACTGCTACTAGCAGCACAATTTTCAAAGAAGATTCATTGCATACCTCAGGGCAACTTCATGAAAGAGCTGTGCTATCAGACCTTGAGGCAAGTCTACATGAGAACATCAAATTCAGTTGAGAGAAAGTAAATATTTATACATTCAAACTATTAACTTTCCACCAGGACTCAATATATGCGTTTTTTATTATTTTTCATTGAAAATAGAATAGGCGAATGAATTACTGGTCATGATTGTTTTTGTCAATTTTGTGATTATTTTTCTCCTTTGATTGGAATTCCCTAATTTATTATGTCATTTTAGTGTTCAAATTCTGTGGCATGTTTGAAAGACGTTTTCTTGGGTCTCAAGGAATCAGAATTATTTACATATTTCAATTGACAATAGCAAAAGAATTTACTAGTTAGGTTGGCTACAGCTCAGTGAGACCAACAATCCTGTAATGTTTGATTTCTTTGAAGTAACAGTAGACACTGTGCTTTGTAAGTTTGGAATTAAAACTTATGTTCACATGATTGATTGTGAATATATTATAAAAATTTATATTCCAAACATTAGATTTGTAGTATTTAGTAAAGAAGACATTGAAAATTGATGTCGATTAGAAGTTAATTCCTTAGTGTAACTGAATTCTGTTTCCTGACCTGGGTGCTTGTACATAGGTGTGTTCCAGTCATGAAAATTCACCTAGATATTCACTTAAAATATAAGCTTTGCAATATGTATATCAAACTTCAATAAAAAGTTGAAAGAAGTCATTGTTTAGTTCACTCTCTTCATTATCATGCTTAAGAATGGAATTCATCAGGAACACAAAAAAGTTAAATTTGATCAAGTTTAGAGGCAGCAGATTGTTTTATAGGTGGAAGATTTAGGGTGGCTAGATATGGAAGACAATAGCTGATTTCTAGTCACATTCACTCTAAGTAATCAATTTTATGGATTTGGTATTATCTTACCCATAATCACCTGTGTGATTCCAATACCCTATAGCATCATAGCTAAAAAGAAAGATTAAGAGTTTGGAAATATTTTTCCTCCTAACAAATAAAATATTTCTCCATCTATCTTGTCAAATCCTGGGAAGTAAGATCAACAAGCAAAGGAAAATTGCATAAAATGGAAAGATCCCTGCACACTCTGCTGGCACATTATCTTGATCCTTAAAGTAAGAAACAACACTGAATGCTCCTGTTGACAGATACCTTTTTAAGAATGCTTTTATTTGCATTAATTCCCTGAGCTTCACAGCAAAGGGTGGGTGAGAGGAGGTAGGAAGGGCAGGACTTGTTACAATGGAGGACAAAATAAGGTAAGCAGCTCATCCCAGCCTGCAGAACCAGGTAAGAACGAAGCCAAAGCTCCTGTTTCTAGATCAGTTGTCTATTCGGTACTCTCCAAGTACTCTGCATTGAATATTTGTTATTTTAATGATTAGAAAAATATATAAGTAAAGGTTGTTAAAAAATGCACCCACAAAACTTTGAGTGTCCATTACCTATAAAGAAGAGTGCTAAGAACATTAAATAGTGGAGACAATTGATAAATCCTTTCTGATTGATCATGTTTTCCTCTTCCAGCCAGGTTCTTAGCCTTCTCAGAAATTGGATGGGATGAGTTTTATCAACTACAAGAAAAAACATAATAATCCCTGCACTAAAATTCTCTCACGAGACGCTAGTAAACATTCTGCCTTTGAAGCTCTAATGAACTGAATGTGGCACAGATGTCAAAGTGCAAGTATGGGGAGGCACGTCATCTTCAGTTAGTACAGCCAGATCAAGGGCTGTGAATAGACCGGGCATAACCCACAAGGAGAATGTGAAGATGTGATGATTTCTGACTCCAGCTACTACTAAATAAATGTGATTTTTTTAAAAGTGCACAAGTACATAGTATGTCTCTTATCCTCTTTTTTGAAAAAAGATGCATGAGCGATGTCAGAGTTTGCACTCTGTCTACTGTCTCCAACAACCTTCAGAGTAGACAGGCTCTGAAATGTCTTGGGGAAAAGTACAAAATGAATCTATATGAATTTTCTGCAAGTAACTTGGAGCTGTTTTGTACAGATAGCTGCGGATTAAGAATGGAAAGGCTTATCTTTGTGATTCTTTCCTATGTTGTTTTGCAAGAGCGGGTCAGGAATGCTGAATCAGCTCCCCCTTACCCTCAGCTATGGTTGTGTCAGAATATATATTTTTAAGCATCAGGTTAGGTTTGTGCTGAGCATCTGCAGTTGGGATTGGTTTGCTGCAGGGTACGTAACGTCTTCTCCAGTGGTACCCATGGTGATGATATGCAGCCTCAGCTCCATCTTCTCCTCCCTTACATTCTAGAATTCAGAGAAGACTGCAGAGGATATTCTTGCTTGTCTTTTTGATTAATTGGCCTGATATTTAGGGGCAACACTATCTTCTGTTCTTTTCTTGGTATTCAGAACTTAGCAAAGGGATAGACACATGATAGTGGCACAGTAATAGTTTCCTGAATGCCTTACAGGAGGAGAGGTGGACCATGCTCTCCTAAGCCTTGGAGCCACCTTCTATTTTGTTCCTTTCTTTTCTCCCTGACCCTAATATATCGAGGCTGTCCTGGGATTGCCACTGTGACTATAAGCACATCTGTATTTTGGGAAGATTTCTAAGATATAGAGCAAGAGAGTGAGGGAAGGAAATTGTAAAAAGTAGAGTCTTTTGACTTTGAGTTGAACTTAAACATAAATAAAATTTTTATTCCTTTCTTGATTACATTTTGTGTGCATAGGCATACAGCTTTTGAGCAAAATCCCAATTTGAAAAGGTATAACTAACCTCAGAGTACATTAATAAATCATATGAATTGCTATGAAGAGGTATGTTCAGGAGGAAGAAAGAGATTATGATGAACTGGGGTCATCCATCTTACATATCCCTACCCTTCTAATCTTGACGTTACATTGGATTTATGTAAGCATTTGGAATTTTAAATTTTTCTGAAATGTGTTTATTTCAGCTTATGGGATGGGGGGTTGACTTCTTTACAGGCTGGAGCATATGTGAGGAAGCTAAGATATCACACCTACATATATTAGTTTTGCACTATCCAAACTTGCTGACCTGCAAAGACTTAAGGATTTAAAATTATTAAGACCATCAACTTTGATGTAATAGGAACAGACTGAATGAAGTTTTGTTCAGTGGGTTCTGGTTAAACTGCTTTTGTTGGGAGACAGTCTTGGTGTAGTGGAAAACATATGGCATTGGAGTCAGAAAGCCCTGGCCTTAAATTCCAGCCTGGGTAGTCATGTCATGGGCTGTGTGTCCTTTAGTAAGCTGCTAAAGCTCCCTAAGCTCCATTTCCCTCCTCTGTGAATAATCTGACCTAACTCACATGGTGTTTCTGGGAATTGGTGAGAGAGTGATGAACAAAATAGATAAGAGGGTGTGTGGGTGATTCAGTGGTAGAATGCTCACCTTCCATGTGGGAGACCCGGGTTTGATTCCTGGACCATAACCCCCCCAAAAAAACAAAAACAGATAAGAGACAAGATCCCTTCATGAAGATTACTTTCTAGTTGGGGTGGTGGTGGGGAGACTGCATGCACACACACACACACATACACACATACACTCTAATCAAAGTGTGCCAGGAGGTAATGAGTACTATTAAGAAAAATGAAGCAGGGTAAGAGGAAACTGAGGATGTGGGTGGGGGTGGTGATGGTGGTGGTTGGTGGTGGTTGGTGTTTTATTTGAAATGGAACATGGTCAGGAACATTTTTTCTGATACATCCAGGAGACCAGAATGGAGAAGAGAGAAGCCATAAAGATGTTTCAAGGAAGAACATTCCAGGCAGATGGAAGAGTTAATGCCAAGGCCCTGAGGCAGGAGTGTGACTGACACATGGAAGAGCAATGAAAAGGTCTGTGGCTGGGGTGCATGAGTGAGAAGAGAGTGAGAGGAAGGTTGAGGAGTATCTCGCAAAGAGCATGCCTTTTTGGCCAAGGAAGGATTTTTGATTTTATTCTCAGTAGAACAAAAAACCTTTAGAGCTTTTTGAGCAAAACCATGATGCAATGTGTCTTATATTCTAAAAGGATCTTTTTGCCAACTATATGAAGAAATCCAGTGGTTTTCTTCTGGATGAAGGAGTGGGAATCACATGTTGTTTCTACCAACTTAGATTTGAGATCCATATTAGATATAAAGTGAGGATATACAGCAGACAGATTAATAAGCTTAGAGTTCAGCTGTTTGTTTGTATGAATTCAGAGTTGTCAGCGTATTTAAAATCATGGCCTCTGCGATATTACTTAGGGAGTGAAGGTGCAAAGGGAGGGAAAAGCATTCCGAAGTCTGACTGTTAAAGGACTTAAATTGATAGAAGTCAGGGAGAAAAGGGAGAAACCAGAAAGGAGACTGAGGAAGGACACCAGTGTGTCAGGTGAACCAAGAGAGAGTAATGTTTGGGGGACAAGTGGAAAAACTGTTTCAAGAAGGGGTGAGTGCTATGAAACTTATTCCTACAAAGGATAGGCTATGCCTACTCAAAATTAGGCCTAAGAGTCACCCCCAGAGGACGTATTTGGTTGCTCAGATGTGGCCTCTCTGTCTCTCTCAGCTGATGTGGCAAGTGAACTCACTGCCCTCACCTGCTACATGGGACATGACTCCCAGGGGTGTAAATCTCCCTGGCAACATGGGACAGAAAGCCTGGGATGAGCCAAGACCTGGCATCAAGGGATTGAGAAAAACTTCTTGACCAAAAGGGGGAAGAGCAAAATGAGAAAAAATAAACTGTCAGCAGCTGAGAGATTTCAAACAGAGTTGAGAAGTTATCCTGTAGGTTATTCTTACGCATTATATAGATATCCATTTTTAGTTTATGGTGTATGGGAGTGGCTAGAGGGAAGCACCTGAAACTGTAGAGCCTTGTTTCTTAAAGATGATTGTCTAATGATATAGCTTTTACAATGTGACTGAGTGATTGTGAAAACCTTGTGTCTGATGCTCCTTTTACTTAGGGTTGGGACAGATGAGTAAAAAATATGGATTAAAAAATAAAGAAATAATAGGGGGGACAAAGGTTAAAATAAATTGGGTAGATGAAAATATCAGTGGCCAATGAGAGGGAGGAATAAGGGGTATGGCGTGTATGAGTTTTTCCTTTTCTCTTTTTTATTTCTTTTGCTGGAGAGGTGCAAATGTTCAAAAAATGATCATGGTGATGAATAGACAACTATGCGATGATATTGTGAGCCATGGATTGTAACTATGTCAAGAATGTTTGTTTGTTGTTTACAGTAAAAATATTTTTAAAAGATTCATCCAAAAAATATTGCAAAAAAGAAGGGTGAATGACCAGCTGTTTCAAAGTGTGCTGATACTTGAAGAAAATAAAAGGATCATTGGATTTGGCAACATGTAAGAACACTGTTGGTGGAATAATGAGGACTAAATTCTGATTAGCTTACTGAAAGAAATGATGGTAAGAGAACAGGGAGATTTCAGTTGGAGACAACTCTTTTGAAGAAATTAGCCATAAAAGAGAGTAAGAGGGTGGGCCACGGTGGCTCAGCGAGCAGAATTCTTGCCTGCCATGTTGGAGACCCAGGTTCAATTCCTGGTGCCTGCCCATGAAAAAAAAAAAAAAAAAAATGAGAGCAAGAAAATGGAATAGTTGATGGAGGGAGAAGTGGATTTTTTTGGGGGGAGGTGTTTTTGTTTTTTGGGAGAGAAACATTTTTGGTGTTGTTTTTTTTTTTTCAGTGCGGATGATATTACAACAGAAAAGGAAAAATTGATGAAGAAAAGAGAGAGGAGGAAATACAGAAGTGAGATTTCTGAGAATATGAGAAGGGCTAAATTTCAGTGAACAAGTAGAAATGAGCATGGGTGGTTGATCCATTCTTCATGTAAAACAGTAAAGCTTGTAAGGAGAGTTGTATGTAGGTTGGTAAATTTGTTGGTGGAAGCACATGGAAGCTTGTGTCTGATTGATCTTATTTTTTCAAGGTCATCATCTGAGAGTAGAAAGGAGGAGAAGAAGATATTGTTGGTTCGGGGAGAGAGAAGAAAGCAGGACAAAAGAAAGCTAGAATCTTCTGATTCTGTAGAGGACTATCACAAGCAGCAGGGATATTTTGAAATACTGTCTTGTGGTCTTATCTTCAAAGTCTCTGGGAGGAGAAGTTGTGGGGGGAGTGGGAGGAGCAGGAAACAGGGGTCTGGAAGTGGAAGATTCAAGGAGGACATTTTGTCTTGAGGGCAGCTATATGTGAGAGAAAAACTATCATGTGCACGTGTTCTAGTTTGCTAGCTGCCTGAATGCAGTATACCAGAAATGGAATGGCTTTTAAAAAGGGGGATTCAATAAGTTGCTAGTTTACAGTTCTAAGGCCAAGAAAATGTCCCAATTGAAACAGGTCTATAGAAATGTCCAATCTAAGGCATCCAAGGAAAGATACTTTAGTTCAAGAAGGCCTGTGAAGTTCAGGGTCTCTCACTCAAGTGAGAGGGCACAAGGCAACATGGTCAGGGCTTCTCTCTCATCTGTAAAGGCACGTGGCGAACACGGCGTCATCTGCTAGTTCCTCTCCTGGCTTCCTGCTTCATGAAACTCCCCAGGAGGCATTTTCCTTCTTCATCTCCAAAGGTCGCTGGCTGGTGGACTCTGCTTCTCGTGGCTACTTCCTTCGGCTCTCTCAGAATCTCCCTTTCTCCAAAAAGTTTCCTGTTTTATAGGATTCCACTAAACTAATCAAGACCCACTTAGAATGGATGGAGACATATCTCCACCTAATCCAGTTTAGCAACCACTCTTGATTGAGTCATATCTCCAGAGAGATGATCTAATTAAAGCTTCAAACATACACTACTGAATGGGGGAGTAGAAGAAATGACTGCCTTTACAAAATGGGATTAGGATTAAAACATGGCTTTTCTAGGGTACATACAGCCTTTCAAACTGGCACAGCCTGGTACATAGCAGGTATTCAAGGATGCTAGTTTTCTTTCCAAAGTCAGCAACAGAAAGTTCCTAGAGGCAGAATATTTAATTTTTTTAAATTAATTAACAATTATATGGCTTAGCCAAATGCTGCAGAGCCTTAGCATTTGCATTACCCCAAGTCTCCTTTCAAGGTATATCAGTATTTTGATTTGTTTTAAATGGCCCCAAATATTTTTTTAGGTCATAACAAAACACATATAGACACACTTATACACAAGGTTCCTCAAGTACACTCACAAAGCAACTAAAAATGTCATTTTCCCTCAGGATTATCCACTTTAGAGGTAAGGTGGTTGGTTAGAGTTAGTTGTCTTTTCTGTAGCTTTGAAATTGCACTTTGTCTGTGTGAAGTTATATATTTGTTAGAGGGAATAACCTCCTTATTCTGGTGTTATGTTCACGGGTATTCCAGGCTTCATCAGCTTTAGTCCTGGTAACATTAATGCCCAAGTTATGCCAGCTCTTGACTCCCTACCTGTTACTACAGCACCTGAACTCCTTGCATAGCCTTTTTCCTAAGTATCTCTGCAATTTTCCAAGGGGTCTCTTACAACTCCCCATGAAAGTCCTGCTTGCAATTCACTGTGGCCTCTATTACTGCAGAAGATTGGCTGCCCTTATAGGGGGGATAGCTGCTAGCCCTGAGAGCTCTGCAAAATGTGCTATGAATTATCCCTCTCCCCTGCTTGCTTCTGTCATCTCAAGGTACAGAGTCTTGGCAGTTTACCCAGGTCCATGATGCTCTTTGGGATGTAAGACTGAGAAATTGCAGTCCTAATTATGCTTGGTTGGGAATGTGGGGAGTCTCATGAGAGGATTGTTTGGGCCCTGAAGTGTTAAAGAGAACAGCTCTTTCAGCAAATGCATACAGCACTTCTTGTTGCAGGTCTCATACATGTCCATCAAGGTAGCCGAGTTATGATAAGTTCCCAGCACCAGTTGCCATTATGATGTGGAAACCGTGACTCCCCTCCTTCACTCTGGGGATAGCTGAGACCTGCTATTGCTAGGTCTAGCCATCACATCAGAGCCTCAATTTCAGATTCTCCCCCTGGCTCTGCAATCCCTCTCTGCAACCTGACTGCAGTGGCATCCTTCTTCCCACCATCCCTGAAGCAAAGCATTCCCGCAGCTGTTTCTCCATATATCACAGCACCAATTATGGATGCTGTGTAAGATTTTCCATCTTTCTCACTATTTTTCTGATGCCAGCCTGCCCCAGGCTCATTGGCTTTGTGGTGAATTGTTACATTCAAGTAGATACTTAGAGGGAGAGATGGAACCCACATGCACAAAGATGCTGTTCTGGCCAGGACATCCCTTTGGAACTTCTGCTCTATTGGACCAGATGATGAAATCCGATCTAAGCACGAACCCACGAGCCAATTAGAAGGTTTATAATACCAGCATACGGACCTTCTCAGAGAAGGGGTAGAACCTGGGAACATTCCATTTTCTATCATTGTTGATTCAACTGGGTTAAACCCAAGTCATTCCATCTGATATAAAAGCCAGTCCTTTCAATGTTAGTTTTCATTTATTGTATTCCCAATCTGTCTTGTATCCCCAAATATGCCACAGTTCTTGCACAGTATATGGTTTTAAAGTTTATTTTTCCTTACAGGTGCTTACAAAGTCCTTTTTTTTTTCCAAAACATAAAAGGTAAAATTTATGATTACCACCGGAAATCTAGAGAACTAAAGTAAAAAAATGCAAAAATAAAAAAACAACCCCCAAATCACCTATAATCCTACTATACATAGATATCATACTTATTACCAATTCTATTTTGCCTTTATGAGTTCTTCAAAAGAGATTGGGGTCATATAAAATTTCATATCTTTAAAAATAGTAAATAGTATTCCCAGAGGTTTCCTTAAGGTCTATTGATTCATCTGACTAAAGAGCTAAACAATAAACAAAAATAAAGTGAAATTATATAAAATAAATATAAAACATATACCCTGAAAGACGCAACCCTGCAAGCCTCTTTCAGACACCGACTCCTTCCTAATTTAAGGCCTTATCTACAGCCTCAAGAAAAATAATCCAAAAAACAAGAAACATAAGCTGACCATCTTCCATTTCTGTTCTACCTAAATGTAATATAAGCCCTTTGCCTTGACTTCCAGGAAATTAGTAGCCAGTGGCTATGATTGGTGGGTTCCATATAATGCTAAGATGTTTGGAAGAAGGGACAAATTATAAATGCTACCCAATATTTCCAACCATAGTGAGTCTTTGATCTCCACACAGGAGATGTTTGCAAAATGATTCATGAGTGATTTGAACTGGGCTAACCCACTCCTATTTCAAGAGAATTGAGAAAAGTGAATTTATGATAACACAGTCTGCCTATTTTCCAGGCTGATGTTCACAATATGTTTTTGGGAGCAGGTCATTTAGCAACTATTTCATTCAACTGGCAGGTCCTTGCCTTCCACCAGGAGGGATGACCTCATGTAGGATATTTGCTAACCAACTTCATTTTGCAGAGAAAGACAGGCATATCAATGTGATATAAAGAATACATTAATGTGAAATTTCTTCAAAAAAGGATACAGGTTTATTTAAAAAAATGCATGATTATATATTTGATGCCAATGGGCCTAGATAAATAAAGGTTACATGTATGCTGGTTCCTGGAGTGCATACGGTCCCACCTTTTGCATTTTGCCTGCTCTAACATCTTCTCTTTTATGTTTAGATTGGGAACAGAAATGTCAAATTAACTACCTCAAAGGAAATTGTTCATCTGCCTCAGAAGGAGCTGAGGCAAGTGGTAAGCTAGCAATCTGACAGGTAATGCTGTCTGCTCTTCAGAGATTTATGGTCCAATTTATATAGCTTAAATTGGACTCAGTAAAGTTTGTATTGAGTTTACTTTGAGTTAGGAAAGAGTCCAGAATGCTGTTGCTCTGCTTGTGACTTGAAGACGTCCCTGCCCTCACCTTGCAAACCAAACTCTGGTAAGTCCCATGCACAACAGAACTGATGGCAGGCCCTCAAAGCAAGTGACTTCCCTTCTCCCTTCCAGGCTGGCAGCATGCACAGGTGATGAGTTTGTCATTTTTGAGGTCATCACAGAGACACATATAGCAGGCATACATCTCAGTCCACAAATAAAAGTGTGCAAGAGATCTAACTTCTTTGTTTTCTGAATCTCTACTTAATGTTGTTTTTAAACCTCCTTTCACCAGGATTGGGCAAAATATTCTCAGCCAATTTGGAGTTTCCTTTTCCTCCTACCATTCCCAGCCCTGGGTGAAGTTTAAGTTGCAGGAGATGTGAGCCCATCCAGTCTTTGGCTGACTCAGGCATCTATTGTTTCCTACAAGTCCCCATTGGGACATTCCTTAAACGTGTCCACCAGA
>PVIY010047738.1:0-17683 GCA_004026745.1 Myrmecophaga tridactyla | reverse complement strand
TGTAGATAAGGGGCTGTGAAAGTTGAAAAGCAGAAGTTGGCTAAAGAAAAAAAATAGGAGGAAGTACATGGTGCTTCCAAGTGTCCAGCTGAACTTGATGGTCACAATGATGAGCAAATTCCCCACCACGGTTCCTTCATAATATAATAGGAAGAATAAAAACACCACATTCTGCCTATAGGATCATGTATCAATCCTAGCAGTATGAATTCAATTACTCTAGTCTTTTGCTAGATTGTTTCAGTTAATTTGGGAGGAAAGTAATGGTTAGCAATAGTTAATCTGCAAGGAGGAAATAAATAATTTTATAAAATAAACATATTTGGAGCTTGAGTGTATGCTTGATCATGGAACTTCCCATTACCACTTGGTAATCACTTACCTATCTGTGTATTGATTTTTCCTTAGTGTAAAAAATGCATAATACCTATTCAAACTATTTACCTGATTGCATAGGAGGGTGCTTAGGAAAATAATGAAAAAGTACATGATTCTTCAGATATACTAAACATTCGCTTTGTGGATTAGGCATGAGTAGATAGTTTTCTGATATGAATGTCTTTCTTAGTACTCAGCAAGGACCTATCAATATTAGGAGTATTGGGTTACAAAAATAATGAAAACATATGCATAATTTAATTCAATGAGCTTTCACATTTCTTGAAACTGATAATCCACTCATAAAAGACTCTTCTAATCATATTCTGAGCATTCAGTGAATACTGGTCTAAACATTTGAGGACATCTTCCTTAATAAAACCTACATGCATGCACACACAAGCACACACAGACAGACAATAAACCTAAGATTTTGGCATACCAAGGAGTTGTTTTTTGATAATGAGAGAAAAATAACACAATGAATGAGCAACGTTCTGACAAGCTTGTCAGTCTTGTTCAGCATGAATATTTATTTGTACCTATTGCCTAAGTGTATTTCCTTTTACTTTGCCTCTCATATCTTGCTAGTTGTTTCTTGTTCTAAATTCAACCACTCACTCAACTTTGTACTTTTTAATCATGCTATACTGTCCACATTTAATTTCTTCCCCTTAGTCATTATTTTATGGCTCTCTCAGCATTGTTTTCTAAGATACAAGCGGACACTAAGACTATATATAGTTAAGAAAAAAAAAGAGGTGACATTTTCCCTAAATCAGAACAGTCTTTCAAATTTCCAGTTTACAGCTTAAGTACCAGTGATTTTTTTAAATGTGCTCTGAAAGCTCAAAGTTATAGCTGAAGAGTTGCAATAGAATTTATTTCATCTGTATTTTTGAGTGTCCCATACATTGTCTTAAAGGAAAAGAAGACAGAAACAAAAAGTAAACTAATATTTATTTATAACTAACTATATGCCAGAGACTGGACAAATTGTTTTATGTATATTACTACATTTATTTCTCTAAACAATACTATAGTCAAAGTAAAAATGTGTCAAACTGGTAAAATTTATTTACAACACATATAATAGTTAAAATATATCCATTGAAATGTAAATCAATTTCACAAATCAATATTTTAAAATGCCAACAAAATGAGTAACAGACAAATGAACCAATTTTATGAGACCCTTCTTATTATCAAAAGAATTTTACACTTGAAAAAAATCTAAATGATATTCATAATTAAACAAATTGAAAAAAATCACAATTATAAATACTTTTCATCTATTATATTAGTAAAATGTTTATTTTTTTATTTTTGATGAGTGTTTGTTAACATGAAATGCCAGCAAAAGTGTGAGGAATGGTCAGTTTCATATAATTTGGAAGGAGTTTACTTGGATGCAGACTCTTAGGGCATGCTGTTCGACCTTTAGTTTGGTAATATTACAACTGCACATAGACATCAGCCCAGTGACTCCCTTTCCTACAGATACACTTACTCTCATGAGCAAAGGCAATCACTGCAGGTCTTTCCATGACACTAAAAATGGGAAACGACTTAAATGCCCATCCAAAGGGACTGAATATGTCAGAGATGATTCTTTTCTCCAAACATTGGTACAAACAAAAGAGATACATGGACAATGAACTCTAAAATATATTATAAACTGAAAAAAAATGAAGAGGTAGAAATATATGTTTAGAATAGTAAATTTTTCATTAAAAGCAGAATAATACATATTATGTCACATGTTTATATGACTGGATTTTGTGTAGAATAGCATCAAAGTAAACTGGGTACCTAATAGCTCTAGTATGGGAATGAAAACTGTTTTCTAGGGATCATAAATGGGAAGAAGACCTACATTTTAAGATGTGCCCTTTGGTTGTATTTTAAAATATGTCATTATGTGTTGCATTGAAGAATAATGATTTTTTAAGTCTTAGGAATTGATGTGATTGCACATTTACATTGGCATATCATTAAGAACTCAAAACTCTCTTCTGACACAGTCAGGAGGAACAGCAATATTCTTAGGCAATATTAATAGTCAGGAGTTTGAGCAAGATTGTGTGTCAGATATATATGTAGTTCTAGAGCTCAGTGCTCTTTATATTATATCCCACCACGCTGTCATTAAATAGATTCATTTGATTCTTGGAAGTTTTGCAATTGTAATTTTTAGCAAAATTCTTAAGCCTAATGAAGTGAAAAATGTTTGTCATTCCTATAAACTAAGTATTTAGATAGATAAATGGATAGACAGAAATGAAAGATAGGTAAGGTGGACAGGTAAACAGATGCGTATATGTTTGTATAATTCACATAATTGTTATGCAGTATAATTACCTGCCACAGGAATGACATGCATTAGAAGTAAGAAAGATAAGGATGTGGATTTCTTTCTATTTGTTCACTGTTAAATTTTATCACCTAGAATAAAATTAGGTGCTTAATTAATATCTGTTGAATAAATGTAAGGATTAAAAAGGATCTCCTGTAGGTACAATTCTACAGTGCCCCACACTATTTATATTTAATTTCCGTTTAGGAAATGGAACTTTCAACTTATTATGTTTGGCAAAATCATCACTACTATGTAGCATTGTCCCAGAACATCCAGATAATTAGTATTTTGCTTGTCCCATCCCCTACCTAACAATAGCACTTCTCCTGTAGTGTCCAATCATATCAAGAACTGACATGCACATTGTATTAGCTAAGGTCCTCTAGAGAAACAGTATCAGCAGGAGATATCCATACATATAAAATTTATAAAATTATCTCACATAACCATAGGAATGTAGATTACAGGGTCTGTAGGGCAGGCCAGAAGCTGGTAACTCTGATTACATTCCTCAATGATTTCTCAGGAGAGGCTGGCTGGAAAACTATAGGAATGGAAAAGTCCAATATCTGTAGGGTAGGCAGTAAAGCTGTTGATTCCGATGAAGGGTCTGTACAAATTCCATAGAGAGCTCACAAGCTGAAGCAGGAGGAGAGACTGTCTGTTCTGAATCCTCTTTAAAAGTTTTCCAGTGATTAGATTATGCATCACTTATTGCAGAAGGCACTCCCCTTAGCTGATTGCAAATGCAAATGCAGTCAGCTGTGGATGCAGTCAATGTAATAATGATTAAAGTCCATGAAATGTCCCATGGAAAGATACAGGCCATCATTTGCCTGACCAGATAACCAGGCACCACCACCTAGCCAAAGTGACACATGAGCAGGACAATCCACCCTTTCTCAACTTGGCCGTTATACACACAACCTTAAGTGATACTTCTCTAAATAGAAAACAATAACAGACTCATTTTTTTCCTCACATAAAAATACTCAACTGTTCCATGTACAAACAGAAATGCATTAACTCTCAGTGGAATAGGGTGAAAGTCCTTAGGTAATATTTGCTTTTAATCTTGATATCTTACAACTTAAATTCTATAACATGAACACAACAGCATTACAGTCTTCATTTCTGTAACTGGTCAGGTGGTTGCAGTTCATATTTATCCCTACCTTCTTCTCCTACCCATTCCATGTTCCCTTTACCCTCAGAAAGCACTTCAACTGGCCATAATTCCTTGCATGGTGGGGTGGGTGACCCAAACCTTCATTCCTGAAATTTTAGACACATTGGTAAACTTGCCTAGATTGGGTTGTTGCAGTTTTCCATTTTAATCACAGAGCATGGTGGTACTAAAAGATGCCCTAGGGGATCTCTCACATGTCAGGAAAACTCTTCTTTATCTCAATTGTGTAGTTGCAGTCCTATTTCCCCAATAGTCAGGGTCAATCACTCCAGCCAGCAAAGTAATCCCCTTATTGGCTTCTTGATCCAGGGTCATGAGTACCCCAAAGTGACCAGGTGGCAGTCTTAAATTCCAGTTCAATGGAATTGTTGTTGACTTTCTGGTGGAAGCACTCCCATTTCTGGAACTAAAACCTGTAGACAAACACAACTCAAAGGCACAGGGACAGAAAGCAAAAATTATCCTAGCTGATCACTAAGAGTAATAATAAGTGGTGCCACTTCTATTTCCAACCCTTGGTTCTTGGACCCATGAATCCTGGCAATGGGAGAAACAGCACCATATAGTGGACATAATTTAGAGCAAACACAGCCTCCTGAGAACATCACCCCAGCCCTGAAAGATATTGTCACGTAGTTGGCACCATAATTGAGTTTTCAAAAGGCCATTCCACCATGCTATCAATCCAGCTGCTTCTGGATAATGGGGAAGATGGTAAGATCAGAGAATTCCATAAGCATGTCCCCATTCCCACACTTCCTTTGCTATGAAGTGTGTTCCTTGATCAGAAGCAATACTGTGTGGAAGAACATGATGATGGACAAGGTGTTCCATAAGTCTACAGATGGTAGTTCTGGCAGAAGCATTGCATACAGGGAAAGTAAACCCTAATGCAAATTATGTGTCTAATCCAGTTCAACCAAATTGCTGGCATTTCCATGAAGGGAGTGGTTCAATGTAATCAACCTGCCACTGTGTAGCTGGCTGGTAACCTTGGGAAATGGTACCATATTGGGAGCTGAATGTAGATCTCTGTTGCTGGTAGATACTCAGCAGAGGCTGTAGCCAGGTCAGCCATGGTTAGTTGAAGTCTACGTTGCTGAGCCCATGCATAACCTGAATCCCTACCACCATGGCCAATTTGTTCATGAGCCCTTTGAGCAATAAAAGTAGTTGTTTGGAAAAGAGACTGGTAACCAAATAACGGGTCATCTTATTCATCTGAGTATTAACATCTTCCTCTGCTGAAGTCACCATCTGGAGCACATTCAAATGGGATACAAACATCTTCATGTCTTTAGACCACCCAGAAATGATTATCCACATTCCATTTCCTCAGACTTCTTTGTCACTGATTTTCCAATCATGTTGTTTCCAAGTCACTGACCATCCAATCTAACCATTAGCAACAGCCCATGTGTCAGTATACAACTGCACCTCTAGCCAGTTCCCCTTCCAAGAAAAATTAGCAACCGGGTACACTGCTCAAAGTCCTGCCCACTGGAAGGATTTCCATTCACCACTGTCCTTCAGGGACATCCTAGAAAGGGGTTGCAGTGCTGTGACTGTCCACTTTGTGGTGGTACCAGTGTATTGTGCAGAACCATCTGTAAACCAGGCCTGAGTTTTCTCTTCCTAAGTCAATTCATTGTAAGAAACTCCCCAAGAGGCCATAGCTCTGGTCAGGGAAAGAGAAGGTATTATGGAGGTAGTGCAGACCATGGGCATTTGGGCCACTTCCTCATGTAGCTCACTTGTGCCTTCAGGACCTGCTCTGGACCAATCTCTTATATACCATTTCCATTTTATGATGGAGTGCTGCTATACATGCCCAACATTATGGTGTGGTGGGTCAGATAACACCCAGCTCATGATAGATAACTCAGGTCTTATGGTAAATTGGTGGCCCATGGTTAAGTGTTCATTCTCTACTAAGGCTCCATAGAGGTCAAAGGCTGTTTCTCAAAAGGAGAGTAGTTATCTGCAACAGATGATGAGGCTTTGCTTCAAAATCCTAAGGGATTGCATTGTAATTCACCTATAGGGGCCTGCTAATGGCTCCAGACAACATCTCTATTTGCCACTGACACTTCCAGCCCCATTGGATCTGCTGAATCATATGGTTCAAGTGGCAGAGCGGCTTTTACAGCAGGCTGAATCTGTCACAGAGCCTCCTCTTGTTCAGGTCCCCACTGAAAATTGGCTGCTTTTCTGGTTACCTGATAAATGGGTCATAGTAGCACACCCAAATGAAGAATATATTGTTGCCAAAATCTGAAGACACAAACTACGCATTGTGCCTCTCTTTGGGTCATAAATGGAGCCAGATGCATCAACTTATCCTTCATCTTGAAGGGATATCTTGACATGTCCCTCAAATTTCACTGAGGTGCAAGGCCCCTGTATTTTTGTTGGATTTATCTCCCATACTCTGACATGAAAATGCCTTACAAATAAGTCTAGAGTAATTTTTACTTCTTGTTTATTAGGTACATTCTACATGACATCATCAATATAATGGACCAGTGTGATGTCTTGTGGGAGGGAGAAATGATAAAGGTCTCTGTGTAAAAGTTTATAACATAGATCTTGAGAGTTAATATATACCTGAGGTGGGAGTGCAAAAGTATATTGCTGACCTTACCAGCTGAAAGCAAACTGTTTCTGTTGGTCCTTACTAAAAGCTACTGAGAAAAAAGCATTTGCCAGATCAATAGGTGTATAGCAGGCATCTGAAGATGTATTCATTTGCTCAAGCAATGATAACACATCCAGAATAGCAGCTGCAATTGAAGTTACCACCTGGTTAAGCCTATGATAATCCACTGTCATCCTCCAAGACCCACCTGTTTTCTGCACAGGCCAAATAGGAGATTTGAATGCCTTAAGAGTGGTAGTAATTTCAGCAATCCCTCCAGAAATCCAGTATTTTTTCTGATTTACTATTTTGCTAGGTAGGGGAAGTTTTAGTGCCTTCTGCTTGGCCTTCCCTACCACAATAACCCTCATTCCATGAGTTAGAGAACCAAATGTAGAGATTATGCCAGTTGCTCCATATGTCAATTCCAATTATGCATCCTGGAACTGGGGAAATAACTACAGAATGGGTCCGGGGCTCCACTGGACCCACTGTGAGACCGACCCAATGTAAAACTCCATTGATCACCTGACCTCCATAAGCCCCAACTCTGACTTGTGGATCAGAGTGATGTTTTGGGTTATCTGAAATTAATGTCACTTCTGAACCAGTGTTAATAATCCCCCAAATATCTGATCATTTCCTTTTCCCCAGTGCACAGTTACCTTGGTAAAAGTCTATTGATGTCCTTGGGGAAGTCATGGAGAAAGAGTAACAGTACAAATCTGTGGCAATGTAACAAGGTCCTCCCCTAAAGGGATTTGGTCATCACCTCATTCAAGGGGCTCTGTGTGTGTAAACTGTCTTAAGTTTGGAAATTGATTCAGGGACCATGACTCTCTGTTTTTGTAATTCAAGTTAGATTTCTGTTCATTTGACCTAGAACTCTTTTGCTTGTACAGCTCAAACAAGAATTTGGTAGATTGCCCATCTATTGTACTTCTAGGTACCCCATGATCTACTAGCCAAGGCCACAAGTGTTTGCATGTCAGATTATTTTGGCTCCTGCTCTGAGTCTACTGTCCATTATGATAGCCAAGGCCACCTTATCTTTGGCTGTTAAGTGCTGCCACCTGGCTTCTGCCAACTTGGGATCTGATCTTCCCCATTGTGTTTAAGTATTCCAAAAAAATACTTAACAGTGACAGCTGTTCCTACAGAAATATCTGACCTTCAGTGAAAGGCAACTACAGAGTTCTTCAAGGATGATGGCACTAGTCTCACAAACTTATTTTTCACAGTTCTGGTAAAAGATGTATCCTCCAGACATTCCTGGGGTGGATGACCATGCCTTCCATGATAAATCCACTCTAACAATACAATCTCTCTAAGCTGTTACATCCCCTCATCTACATTACACCAGGGAAGTTCTGGAATTTTAACCTTAGGTAATGTCAGCCACCTTTTGATCCATGTTTCAGTGAGCCATCCAAACAATCTGTTAATGTCTTTTCTAATCCCTCAATCTATAACATTGGATGCAGAATCCCTGCTTAGTGGGCCCATATCAATAATTTCAGCCTGATCCAGCTTTATATTCCTCCCACAATTACCCACACTTTTATGATCAATTGCCAAACATATTCCCTTGATTTACATCTATAAATTTGAAAACTCATGCAGTTCTTTTGGAGTATAATGTACCTCCTCAAGGATGACACTTTGTACCTCATCTTTTGGGTCCTGTTGGGACTTTAGTTTTAGGTCTGGAAGAAATTACCTAAAGAAAGAGGTGGTGGGGGTGTGTCATGAAAAAAATTAGAAGCATCTTCCAATGCTTCAGGGCATTCATTTGCAGTTTCATCTGGTGAAACATGATTACTCACTCAAAACTAATTCCTTCAAGTGGAAGTTGGGTGGCCAACTGTTCAGGGCAGGCAGGAGGTGGGGCAGCTATGTCCCCAGAACCTACTATTATAGGGTTATCTAGAAAAGACTCATCATGACCTAGGGTTTCAACCTCCCCACCAATATCATTGTCAATCTATATGTCACTATCTCATTTCTTAGAATCCCACTCTTTTCCAATCAATGTCCACACTTTAATGGCAGACACCAGGCAAGATTGAGATTTCAGTTTATGTTATAAAGTTGCTGCTCTAACAATAAGACTCAGAGTCTGATTTTTTTGAGATCTCAAGTCTGCAGCTACAGAAAATAAGATTTTCTTCAGAGATCTCATAGAAATGTTTACATCTGTCATGCACATAAGCTTCTCTTTTGAAGCCTTCAGCCCATCCCTTTCTCTCACTAATGTATACAGCATATCTAACAACAACCAACCAACATCTCTATACCTCTTATTTACACAAAACTCTATAAAGGTGTAAACAACATTAGAGTGTGGCTTTGTGGAAGTGAAGCATTAGAAGAATCCAATTGTGATATTTTGGCCATCTCTCTTGCCAACTCACCCCACGGATTGGCAGTGGCATTCTGATTATTGGAAACAGAGTCCTTAGTGCCTTTGAGTCCAGTCAGAGTAGAAAACCAAAAATAAAACCCATATTTAATATTCCATTTCTTAATAAGCACTACTGTCACCAAGCTGTATTAGCTAGGGTTCTCTAGAGAAACTGAATCAGCAGGAGATATCCATAAATATAAAATTTATTAAAGTGTCTCATATAACCATGGGAATGTAGAGTCCAATGTGTACAGGGCAGGCCACAAGGTGGTAACTCCAATGAAGATCCACAATAAACTTTCAACAGGAGCTGGCTTGGCAGCCATGGGAATATAAGTGTCTAAGGTCTGTAGGGCAAGCTACAAACTGGTAACTCCAATGAAGTTCCTCAATGAACTCTCAGGAGAACATAGTTGGAAAACCATAGGAATTGAAATCCAAAGAGCAGGCTCTGAAGCTGATGACTCTGATGAAGCGACTAGAAAAACTCCACAGATAGGCTCACTGACCTGAAGCAGGTAGAGAGATTGTCTCTTCTGAATCCTCCTTAAAAGCCTTCTGATGGTTAGATTAAGCATCACTTATTGCAAAAGATGCTCCCCATAGCTGATTACAAATGCAATCAGCTGTGGGTGCAGTCAATGTAATAATAATGTAGGTCCATGAAATGTCCTCATAGCAACAGACAGGCCAGAGGTTACCTGCAGTTTACCAGGCACCACCATCTGACCAAACTGACACAAGAACCTGACAATGACACATATCTTTTTATCCCTCCTCACTTTATATATTAAGTGGCTCCTAGAGAGACTCTCTGCTTTGTATCCTTCTATAGCACTTTGTATGTATTAGATATTTACCAAGGAATTGAACAGATTGACTTTCGTCAAGTATTACATGTATTAAAAAATTCAATTAATATATTTCCCAGTAAAATCTTATCAGCTTTTATGAAGTTCTAATGATATTCAGGTGCCCTTTTTTTTCCAAAAATAATTTGGAAACAGCTGACTCAGAGAAGAAGAAAAAGTGCTTCTATAGTGCTCTGATTATTTCTGGGAAAATATTTTTGTGAATTTACAAAGAGGCATAAATTTCTCATCTACCTCCTAGAACACACGCTCAGATATTCCCAGTTACATCCCACACTTTCTGAAATCCACCGCCACCTAAGATTTTAAGTGGGAAGTGTGTCTTTATGGCCTTTCCTGTAAGAATAGTCAGCATGAATGATACAAAAATATCTGAATCTGGGGAAGTCATTCACTAAAGCATCCTTTCTTTCCCGAATAAGTAACATGACCCAGATTTGAGAAAGAGCTTAATCTTCAACCTGTCTTTCTATTTTAAAGGAAATAGGTGGCTTATTTTGGCAATTGAAAGTGTTACTTGGGACCTAAGTAACATTTCTTGATGAGAATAAAAATATATGGTCATCCAGTGATGAGATTTTGATTTCTAATACCATTGTCCAAAAAAAAAGAGAGAAACAGATGTCTGGGAAATTAGCTTCATTCTATTTCTTCAGCAAGTAATGTACAAAATTAACTGAAGCATATTCAATAAAGGAAGAAAAGACTAATAAAAAATCTGAAAAACCCCTACAGGGGGTGCAAGACAGTATAGTGGTAGAATTCTCTCCAGCCACATGGGAGACCCAGGTTCAATTCCCAGTCCATGCACTTCACTCCAAAAAACAAACAAACAAACAAAAAACAAAAGCAAAAATATTCAACAAAAGGGGATGCAATAATGGGATGCTCACATGGAAAAATAATGAAATATGTCCCCACCATATAGCGTACAAGGAAAAAAAACCTATAAAAAGCAAAACAACAGCACACACATACACAACAAATAAATAATAGTGCACAGTGTTGAGGATATGTCAAAGGGACACAGGAGACAACTGAGAGTTCTTCAATGACCAAAGCTCTTAAAATGTGAGCACCAAAACAAATAGCACAGTATTAGAATAATAATCCAAACTACAACATTCGTATCCTTGAATCCATACTGATATTAAAAAGTGGAGAGTTTTGTCTAATTACTTTTTTAGTCTTTTTTTTCTTTTGGGGGATGCATGGTTCAGGAATTAATCCAGTCCTCCCACATGGATGTCAAACATTCTACCATTGAACATCCCACATATACTTTAGTCCATTTACTTTATTTTATATGCTGTATGTGGGGGGGTCACATTTCATTCTTCTTCCGTATGACTATCCCATTATTGCAGCACCATTTGTTGAATTTTATTTTATGTATTTTTGGGGATGGAAGTGCATCGGCCAGGAAACAAACCCAAGTCTCCCACATGGTAGATGAGAATTCTACCACTGAATTACCCTTGCACCCCCTAGTTCATTTACTTTTAATGTGACTACTGATAATACCTAAATTTCTTCTCAATTTTCTTGAGTTCCATCTTGGTATTTAGTTTATGTAAGTTTTATACCTTTTTGTCCCTCAATTTTTCCATTACTTTTTATTTTCATATTAATTTTTTTGTAGTGAAACTTTCAATCTCTTCTCTTTTCCTTCTGCATAAAGTTTTCAGATACTTGGTTTCTAGTTACCATGAAACTTAAATTTAACATCACAATAAATTTAACATCCCAGTAACCTTTGATTTCATACTCATAACTTTGATAGACTACACAAACCTTATTCCTATATCCAGCCATTATCCACTATTTTGTTGCAATTTTTACAAATTATGTCCTTATACATTGTAAGTCACCCACCATATGTTTACTTTTTATTCATTTGAAAGTTAGAATCTGTAAGATGTAAAAAAATACAGTTACCCACCAAAAAATACAATATAGAACTATAATTTATATTAACACATGTACTTATATTTACTGGAGATCTTCATTATGTTTTGTCACTTTGCTCTACTCTGTAATGTCCTTTCTTTACAATCTGAACAACTCTCTTTAGCTTTGCTTATGGAATAAGTCTACTGATGAGTAAACCCCTCTACTTTTAGTTATCTGTGAATGAAATGGTTTTTTCTCATTTCTAAAAGATAGTCTCACTAAATTCTTGCTTTCTAATTACTTTGTTTCACCATTTTAATTATTTTGCCCCTCTTCCTTCTTGCTTCCATGGTTTCTAATGAGAAATAGAATTACCTTTCACATAATACACTGTCTTTTCTCTCCAAGTTTCAGAACTCTCACCTTTTTTTTTTGGCATTCAACAATTTGACGGCTATGTGTCTAGGCATAGTTCTCCCCAAGTTTACCATGTTTGAGTTTTGTTGGGATTCTTGAATGTGTATATTCATGTCTTTTGTTAAATTTTGGAAGTATTCTGTTATTATTTCCTTGTATACTCCCTCTGCACCTTTCTCCCTGTTTTTCTTCTGAGAGTAACATAATGCATATATTGGCACCCATTAATGATGTCCCACTAGTCTCCTATGTTCTGTTAATTTTTCTTCATTCCTTTTTCTTTGTGTTCCCCAGTATAAATAATATTAATTGTCTTATCTTTGAGTCCAGTGATTTTTCTCTTCTTCCAACTCCAATCTGCTATAGAAAAACTCTAGGGAATTTTTCTTCTTTATTTTAAATGATTTGGTCCTCAGTGACAGCATTTCTATTTGATTCCTTCTTATAATTTCTATCTCTTCGTTGACATCATTTTGTTTATTTATCATTTCCTTGATTTCATTTAGTTCTTTCTCTGTGTTTTTCTTTAGTTATTTGAACATATTAAAGATTTTTTTTTTGTTTAGTCTTTATCTGACATGTCCAAAGTCTTGTCCACTCTGTTTTTTTCATGTATTGTCTCATACTTTTGTATGGGTTATCATTTCCTGTGTCTTTTCATTTCTTTTTAGAAACTTTATGTGTTAAAATTTTAATGTGTTTACTCTGGGATTTAGTCTCTGACCTGTCTCTTCATCTTTTCCTTAAGTTTATATCACACTACTGATATGATGGAGATTTCTTTTTGTGGTAGTTGCTACCAAAAGAAGAAAAAAGAAAAAGAAAAACCTCTTTTTATGGTCTTTGCAAACTGGTTTTGTGTTCAATGGCTCTCTTGTCATTATTTAGGCCTGGAAAAAGAAAGATACTCCCTTTGCAAGTGCACGATATCTCCACACGGTGTTGGAGCGATATGAAGGAGGGACAACCATGGTGTCATGACATTCTATTATCACTTTCGGTTGAGTTTTCTTTCTTTGGAACTCATTCAGGTACTGCAATTCCTTTAACTGTTTTCTGGAGATCTAAGGAGGAAGGCCCTGCAAATTTTGGATAGGTGTTCAAAAATTCTGTGGGAGCTATGGAACCCTGGAGCATCTTACAGTCCTATCTTAGTCAACCAGAAGTGTAAATAATTGATTTCAGATCTCTCTTCCTTTCAAATATATGCATTCAGTTTCATAAATTCCCTTCCATACAATGTTTTTGCTGCATCCTACACAGTTTTATGTTGTATTTTCATTTTTTAATGTAATATGTCTTAAAATTTTTCTTGAGACATCTTTTATCCATGGACTATTTAGAAGTGCATTTAATAGTAAAATATTTCTAGGTTTTCCAGGTTTCTTTATATTTCTGATTTCTAGTTTGATTCCATTATGGGCTAAGAGTATGCTTTATGTAATTTCTATTTTTTCAAATTCGTTGAAGGATGTTTTATGGCCCACAATGTGGTCTATTTTGGTGGATGTTCCATGTGAGATTTAGAAGCAAGTGTACTCCCCCCGACCAGATGAATTATTCTATAAATGTCAATTAGACCCAGTTGACTGATGGTGCCATTCAGTTCAAATATAGAATTATTGATTTTCTGCCTTTTGGGCCTATAAATTATTGATAGAGGGATGTTGAAGTCTCCAATTATAATAATGGCTTTGTCTATTTTTCCTTGCAGTTCTAACATGAGTGTCTGCCTCATGAGGTACATTGATTAAGTGGATAAATATTTATGATTGCTATTTCTTCTTGGTGAATTGCCCTTGTTATTAATATATGGTGTCCTTCTTTGTCTTTTATAACATTTTTGTGTTTAAAGTCTATTTTTCCTGATATTAGTATAGCTATCCAAGGTTTTTCTTGGTTGCTGCTTGTACGAAATATTTTTTCCCATCTTTTCATCTTCAACCAACATGTATCTTTGTGTCTAAGATGAATTTCTTGTAAAAGGAATATGGATGGATCATATTTTTTATGATCCGCTAAATTGGGTCTTTTGATTGGGGAGTTTAATCCATTAGCATCAAGGTTATTACAGTCAAAGCCTTCCCTCCTTTGACCATTTTATCCTTTGGTTTCTATTTGTCAGATTATTATTTATCTCTCTTTTGATCCTTTCAGTAACCTTTACTGATAATCATGACTTCATATTCTCCTCCAAACTTCTCTCTCTTGTCTTTATTAATCAGCTGGCAGAATTCCATTTATTTATATTAGTTTTTTACAGGAAAAGACTTTTGTTTATCTGTAAATATTTTAAGCTTTCCATTATTTTGAAGGACAGCCTTTCTGGATAAAGAATTCTTGAGTGATATTTTTTCATGTTCAGTATGTTAAATACCTCAAACCACTCCCTTCTCGACTCCATCGTGTCTGGTGAGAAGCCAACACGAAGCCTTGTGTGGATTCCTTATATGTGGTGAATCATTTATCTTTTGCTGCTTTCAGGAGTCTCTCTTTCTCTTCAGAAATTGAAATTCTGATTACTATCTATTTTGGAATGAGTTTATTCAGATTTATTCTATTTGGAGTATGTTGGAATTCTTAGATTTGCATATTTATATCTTTATAAGGGTTGGGAGATTTTCAACCATATGTCCTCAAATGTCTCCTGATCCTAAATGCTTCTCTTCTCCTTCTGGGATACTTATAATGCATATACCTGTAGGGCAGGCCATGGTGGCTCAGTGGCAAAGTTCTCTCCTGCCATGCCCAAGACCTGGGTTCAATGCCATGCTGAAAGAAAATGCATATATTTGTGCACTTAATCTTTTAAATCATTTCCCTGAGAATTTGCTCAAATTTCTTCATTGTTTTCTCCATTTATTATTTTTCATGCTTCAGTTTGATTGTTCTGTCTCCTAATTCACTGATTCTTTCTTCAGCCTCTTCAAATATTCTATTGTGTGTCTCTAGTATATTTTTTGTTTATTTTTTAAATTTTGTTTGTTTTTCTTATTCTTTTTATTTGTGTATTTTTTCTAGTATATTCTTAATTCCATCTACACTATCTCTCATTTACATAAGATTTGCTATTTTTCTGTGATTCTTTGAAGTTTTTCCTTGTGGTCTCCTAAAATCTTCTTAATATACTTTATCACTTTAAATATCTCTTAGAAATTGTTTAGGAGATGTGTTTGAACATCTTAAAATAGTTGTTCCAAATTCTGTTTTTTATCTGTCTTTTTAAGTTGATCACTTGGTTTGGCTATATCTTCTTGTTTTAAATGTGCCTCATAAATATTTTTGCTGATTTAAAGGATTTTGATTATATTGATAAGATTATTTTGAAAGTTTGTTTCCCTGTCATCTAAGATTTTCTTGTTGATTGGGTTCATGCTGAAGACTTACTTTGCACTTGGTTCATCGGTATTTCTTGCCAAACAAGGTCATGGTCCCACACAGTGATGGTATACCATATGAAAGGGCCCGCAATTTTTCAATCATAATTTCTCCATTTTTCACATAAAGCTCTTCATTATATGTTGCAATTTTCATTCTCTGGTCTCCTGAACCTAAAAATTGCTGCTTTGCATAGTTCTTGACTTCTCTAGGTGCTTTTGGTGGATGAGTGCATTCTTCATGTCCCTATTTCAGCCTCATCCTAGAAGTACCCTCCTAGTTAAATTTATCCTTTACTTTTTAAGGATAGCTTTCTGGGAAATAGAATTCAAGGTGAGTGTTTTTTTTACTTTCTACACTTTGAATGTTTCACCCCAGTTTCTTGCTGTTTGCATGCTTTTTCAAGAGAAGTCCAATACAATTATTATTCTTTCTCCTCTGTAGGTGAGATGTTTTTCACATGGAGTCTTTAAATATTTTTCCTTTGTCATTGATGTTTTCATTCTTTTTATTCTTTCCTTTTCAGTTTGACATTATTTTCATTGACATATCTTTAAGTTTACTAATACTATCATAATCCATGTCCAGTCTACATAAGAGCCCATTAAAGGTGTCCTCCATTTTTGTTATAGTGTCTTTGATTTTTAGTATTTCTTCTTGATCCTTATTAAGTATCTACATTTCGGGGCTTACTTTTGCCAACTAATCTTACATGTTGTCCATATTTTCCATGAAAGCTCTTTGCCTAGTAACAATATTTATTTGAAATATTGCATTAATAATTCCAAGATCTTTAATATCTGAGTCTGGTTGTCTCTCAGTCTCTGTTGTTTGCCTTGAAATTTCTTGAAAATCAGACATGATGTGTAATGTAAAATAATGGAGTTAATTAGGCCTTTAGTGTATGATTCTGTTTGTCTTGCTAAAAGTTAAGCTGTGTTTATTTTTTTATTATTATTTTAACATTTGTTAACCCCATTATCCATCCCCATTCCACATGCTCTACTCATCCGCTGACAAGGCAGACAAAAGAAGCATGAGAAACAAGGCCCTCACAACCACACAGCCACACTGTGAAAGCCACACCATCACACAACCATCATCAAGAAACACGGCCACTGGAACACAGCTCCACACCCCCAGGCGGTTCCCTCCAGCCTCTCCACCTCCTCCCAGATAGCAAGGTGATATCCACTCAACATGCAAGAACAACCTCCAGGACAACCTCCCAACCCTGCCCGGAATCTCCCAGCCATTGACAGCTTGTCTCACTTCACTCCTCACCCCACCCCCGGTTGAGAGGATCCCCCCAATCCCCTGATCCCAGGCCTCATCCCATCCCGGGGTTTCCCTCAATCCCCTGACACCGAGTCCCAGCCCACCCCCGGATCTCTGTCCCATGCTGCCAGGAAGGTCTACAACCCTGGGAGCCATGTCCCATGCAGACAGGGGGAGGGTGGTGAACCTGCCCACCATGCTGGCTGGAGAGAGAGGCCATACCCAAGCAACAAAAAAGGTTCTTTTGGAGGTTACTCCCAGGCCCAATTCCAAGTAGGCTTGAGCTATCCCCTGCACGGCCAAGTTTCACATGAACAACCCCCAAGAATGGGGGCTCAGTCTACAGCCTTGGTTGTCCACGCTGCTTGTGAGAATACCAAGAACTCAATTGGGGAGCTTGAACCTTCCCCCATTCTCACTATTTCCCAAAGGGGACTTAGCAAATACTTTTCCACTCACTGATCAAATCACTCTGGGATTCATCAGGGCATCACTCTGGACAAACCAACAAAATCTCATGTCCTACCCAAGATTCCAAATGCCCATGTTGTTCAACCAAGCTATCTACATAAGTTATATCAGGAAATGCACTAGTCAAAATACAAATCCTGCACCAAACAAACATCTTTTGCTTTAGTCTCACCCATAAGCCAAAATTTTAAAATATTAATTACCATCTATTTTCAGCACTCTGCAGCAATGACACTTCCCCATTCTCCCTCATGCAAAAACATGCTTCAAATTTGTACACTTAGTCACTGTCATTATACACTCCAGGCAATCCTAAATTATACCATCTCAATCTTTATTGTCCATCCTTCCCTCTGATCTCACCTGTGCCCCCAGCCCTCCTCCCTCCACTATTCCCACTTTC
>PVIY010047737.1:0-17760 GCA_004026745.1 Myrmecophaga tridactyla | reverse complement strand
ACTTGTGGACGAGAGGAGGAGCTGGACCCCCGGCCACACCACACACACACACACACACACACACACACACACACACACACACACACACACACACACACACACTGTCAGGGGAGCAGGCTCAGGGCCCCAAAAAAGTCTGCCTGGGAAGGGAAACGGGGAGCAGGAGGCAAAGGCAGACCCACTGCTCTCCTTCCCCGCCCGTGCCCTGCTGCACCGGCCTGGGGACCGTCGCGCTGGCCCGAGCAGTGGCCTTCTGTGCCCCCCGCGCTCGGCGGCGACCCCGGGCAGCGCAGAGACCCGACGGGGCCGCCCAGCTCGGCCTGCGGAACTGGGCACCTGACACCTCTGTCCGCAAACGTCAGCTCAGAAGCGCGCCTCGTCCTTCACAGGTTTCTTGAATTTCATTTGTGCTGGTTTTAAATCTAGAAACAATGAGGTTTTCCAACATTTCAAGACCTGTTATTTCCTGCCATTTCTGCTTGAAAACGGGAAGATTCTTTTCTGTGCACCTCGCTTTCTTATTATGCTTTTTTGAAAGGCAGAAAGTAAGTCCAGAAGGGGGTGGAGTGGAAGCGCGTGCTTGCTGGGTGTGCGAAGGAAAGCAGCCTGAACGCCGCCGAGGAAAATGAGGGTGACACACGCGGCCTCTGGGGCGGCCGAGCCACTTCTCCAGGGCGGACCCCGCAGGCCGACAGGGGTGCGGGGCGCAAGGCCACCCCCAGCTCTCGGCTGCCAGTCCAGGTGGGGGCTCCCGAGGGGCCGCAGTCCCGCCGCCGCTGCCGGGACTCGGCTTTCAGTCACTTCAGGTGGCGGCGTCACTAAACGTCTACCTCTGCCCAGTAAGAGGCATCCGTCTGTCCAGCCTCCAGTTCATCTCCCAGGGACCCCACTCAGGTCACTCACGTTTTGTCCTGGCAGCGCCCACATCTGTACCCACTGCGTCAGGGAGGCCAGCTCCAGCTGCTGCAATAGTAAGTCTCCAGGCTCAGCCGCAGTAGTTTCATTTTATGATATTTCAAGTTAATTTCGTGCTCAAAGCCCAGAGCGGCTCTCAGACAGCAGGCACCTTTCCCAGGGTTCCAGGGCCGCCCCTATGGCTTCTCCGTGCACATCTTCCACCAGCGGCAGCCAAGGCCCGCCGCCCCCCTCAACTTCAGGGAGAAGAGAGACTGCCCCGATGCTCGCACCCGAGGCCCCGCTGTCCAGTAAAGCTGGTTGCGGTCACCTGCCGCCCTACTCACCCGCTGGGGTGTCCCCTGTGCTGGCCTGTCCCCTGGCCCTCATCTAGGGGCGCCAACCTCCCTAAACAAGCTCCCTTGAGGGTGTGACTTTAGTGAAGACGGATCGAGTGAACGAGGCTGCTGGGAATCCAGACTCGTGAGTCCTTTAAAGTGGAAGAAATGCAGACAGACAACGCGACGGGGAAGGGGATGCAGCAGGCAAGAATGGGCAGGAGAGCCAGGGGCCAGGGGTGGCCAGGGGGTGGCAGCAGGCAGGGGAGGGCTTCCAGCACCGAGCGAGCCCCAGGCGTACCCACTGTTGACACCACGTCACCACCGAGCAAAACCATGGCCCCAACTCAGAGGCAACAAGGTGTTGAGGAGGCGGGAGGAGCTGGCTGCCGGGAGACGATCAAGTAGGCTTCTCTCTGCATGTGTGTCTCAAACATGGCTGGAGATGTATATACACATCTCATCTGACTTTTGATGGCCCCTGACAAGCATGAGAAAAGTCCTAGAGTTTCATAAGCGAGGCTCACCTGTTAGAAATATGGGGAAGCAGCAGGAATTAAAAATATCCTCCCTTCTGTCTGCCAGGACTGTGTGTGCAGTTAATGAAGACTTTTGCTCCCTTTAATGGCACTAATCACATCTGCCATGATAGGGTTCAAATAACCGTCTGCTGGTCCTCACATGTGCTCTAGCAGCTGCCAGGCTGGCTGGAGAAATAAACTGCATCCACGCTTGTCTGCTAACGTTTATGTTTGCAGAATTCCCACAAAGACACACCCAGTATCTGGGACTGAGAGAGCTGAAAACTTTCCTTCTGGGGTTTGTTTTTTATATTTGCTTTGCAGGTAAAGCATCACATTTTAATTTAGTTCCTTAAGATCATCTATTTGTGGAAAAATATTGTATCGTTTTGTTCAGCCTCCATGAACTACCCCCCGTTTTTCTAGAAAAGCCCAGCTTCTGCTTCAGGGAGCTGTCGCCCACTGCTGAAGGAGGCTGGGCCGTGCTGTCCTGCACTGCTCTAGCCAAGGGCAGAGCAGCAGGACTCCAAATCTGGGGGAGGTGGAACCAAAGAGAAGCCTGTGCTGCTCCCTGCATGGAGGCTCCAGCCATCTTCGCCCAAACCTCAGCCCCTCCAGCGCCCTGTCCCCCCAGTACATTTCCTTGTTGGAGTTTCCAGCGTTATTTTCTGTCACTTGTGACCAAAGAGCCTCCCACAGCTACAGAGTCAATAACTCAGGCTACCAAGGCAGTGCAAGGTGACCAAGTTCTAAAAAACAAGCTGAGGGCATTTACAAGAAGTAAGTATTTATGCCCAAATGAAGACCTACAAGTGTACAAAAAGAAAAGAAAAAGGGGGTGATTTTCAAATGGCTACTGTAGCTTGTCACCAGATCTGGCCTCGATTATCTCCAAACATTATCTAATCCCAGACCCTGCCGCAAAATGAATGCATGGAATCATTTGCCCACTTCCGTGCTTAACAGGATTTCCTTACTTAAATTAGGAAATTGTTTCATTATCTTCATTGTTACTCACTAAGAAGATAAAATTAGTTAGCTACGGTTCATCTTCATTTTTAAAATATGGTTATAGTAGCTTTATTTTAGCAAGCATCTTTCCAAACCTATCTAGAAAATGCTATATTTCCACTCTTGTCGGGTACATGTTTTTGGTGCCCTACTACTGTATTTGCTGATGGAGGTGTGTAAAGGACCACAGCATATCAAGGTGAAAATGTCCTTCTAAATAGAGGCTTCTAGGGAAGGGCCGTCCAGCCCCATGGAGAAGTTCAGTGTCCACACCAGGTTTTTGTCTGAGGCAATCCGAAGGAGGAACACATAAAATAACAATTAAGGGAGGCATCTTGTTTTAGTTTGCTAAAACTGCTGGAACGCAACATACCAGAAACGGAACAGCTTTCAAAAACGTAATTTATTAAGTTCTAAGGCTGTACAACGTCCAAACTAAGGCATCCAGAGAAGGATACCGTAACTAAAGAAAAGACTGATGAAGTTTGGGGTTTTTCACTCAGCTGGGAGGGCACTAGTGACACTGCTCGTTTCATAAGGCTTCCCTGGGGGCATTTTCCTCTGCATCTCCCAAGGTCTCTACCAAAATGGTTCCCTCTTAAAGGGCTCCAGTGAGCAACCCCAGCTGGATGGGTGGAGACACATCTCCTTGGAAACTATACAAATGATCCTACCCAGCAATATTGAATGAGGATTAAAGAACTTGACCTTTCTGGGGCACACAACTAGACCCGCAACTAGACTGCGGAGGGGCTACAGGACCTGGTGAGCAGACCCTCCTCAGAAAGGGGCGGCGGGACTGACTCCTCCTTTAAGCCATGCTGTCTTCAAGCCATGTCAGATGCAGCCTCGTAGTTGGGGTGACCTTGACAGCATTTGGGTCTCAACATCAGAGAGAAGCAGCTGCATCGGGCATAGATGTCAGGAAGGCTAAGGCTGGGCCCTTCTGAGTCCATGAAGATGCCTCCTGAGAGGGGCAGTGGGGAGCAGCAGGCAGCCCGGAGCAGCCGGCAATGGGGAGCAGCTGGCAGTAGGGAGCAGCTGGCAGCAGGGAGCCCAGGGGTCTCCCACCCCCAGGACGCAGGTGAGCCATTCCCAGCCCTGTCTTTTCAGCTGCAGATGGAGGGCCGAGACGGGTCACTCGCAGGTGTGTGACAGTGGCCACGGCAAAGTGTTTTCGCTGTGATGGCAGCACGACTGCCGTAGGCGGCGGCGGGGCGGGCAGGCGGCAATGGCCGCGCCGAGGGGAGTGGAGGGCGCCGCGGGGCACTGACCCTGAGCCCGCCCAGGCGCTTCCTTCCCGCAGGTCACTAAACGTCGCTGCCCAGGAGCAGCGCCCGGGCTCGGTCCGCGCCCCCCTGCACGGCCCCGCGACCCTGTACCCCGCCCCCCCCTCCCCGCGCCGAGCCCCCGCCCAGGGCGCAGCAGCGCGGGAGGAGGAAAGACTGTCGGGCTTAGGCCTCCGCCGCCGCTGAAGGGCCACTCCCTGGTCTCTGTGCCGAGTCCGAGGGGAGGGCCCTTCCCCGCCGTCCTCAGTCCCGGGAGCCCCATAGCGCGGTGCCGCTCTCAGCCGTCTGCGGGGCCGGGGGCTCTCCCTTGGCAGTGGCTGGGATTATGCCACTCTGGGGGCGGCTGGAGGGTGAGGGCGCACTTGGGGGAGGGGCGGGCGGTGCGGGGCGCTCAGCGTCCAGGCGCGAAGGGGAAGCGGCGGGGCCCTGGGCCAGCGCCCCCGCCCTCGTGGGGAAGGGCCCTCGTGGGGAAGGGGAGCTCGGGCACCTGCGGAGCCACCCGTACCCTCCCCTGTGGGGACCCTCGGGCCACCGGGAGGGGCTGGGGGTGGTGCACGCGAAGGGCCTGAAGGCACGTGGCAGCGGTTTGCTGTCCCGGCTGCCCTCACCGAGGCCCGGCAGCACAGCAGGAGCCGCGGGAACTAAAACCAGCACCGCGGGGAGCACGAGCCCCCGGCCAGAGGCAGCCCCAGACCCACTCAGGGCCCGGTTTGCTCGAGTTCCAGTTCCATGTTGATTCATGTCGATTCGGGAAAAGGAACCAGTGAAGGAACGACCTCCTGGCGGCCAGCGGATATCTGGGCATGCCTGCCGCACCCGGGCTCCCACGGCTGTGGCCGCCTGACTGCGCACCCGGCCCGGGTGGAGGCTGACCATCCTGGCCCGGTCACGCCAGGGCCACGAGCACCTCCCTCACGGGAGGGCGGCAGCTGCACCTGTGCAGGGCTGGGAGGATGCCCAGATGGCCATGTGTGCTGACCGCGCTGACGAGCACTATGTGAGCGTTAAGGGCACGGCTGTTAACAGCAGACATTTAAAATAAGATCAGCCATTGTTCTGGAACCTTCCTGTTAGTGCCCTCTATCACTCAGGGCTGATCACTGGTCCTGGAATTTGGATTCTGGGTCAGAGGAAGACAAATAGACGACAACTTAATGGTACTACAAGGAAGTCCTGTTAGCAGTATTAAGGGAAATCTGTAAATTGGATGTGGGTGACTTCAAGGAAAATAATTTTTACAAGCTATCTAAAGATGCACTTCTTGGAAAAAAGGGCCTTGAGTTACATAAATGATTCGAATAGACCCTCCAAGTTGGCCTAGAGGTGGGAAGGAAGGCGAACTAAGAAGTGGAATTTGAGATGACTAGGGGAAGAGTTTGAGGCATATGAGAAAGGGAGCTATGACAGAATAAAACTGTTCTTTGACTCACCTGGGCGTAGCGCATACCTTAGCTGTTAAGTGAGACAGGCCCACGCGTTAGGAGTCACCTGCTGACTCGCAGCCTCTGCGGATGCCCTGGGTGCTGCTGAGGCTGTCGTCAAAGTCAGCTCAGTCCTGTGGGTATGGACCCACTGTAGGGAGGCCCCATGCGGCCTCCCATTCTGCCACTGGCGTCCTTTGTAATACGACGAAATTCAGACAGAGAGGGAGAAAAAAGCCACAGCAGCAAGAGCTGAAAGCAAGAAGCCCCAGAAGAGAAGGGAGAGCCCAGCGGATGCGGCCACGTGCAGCTGTGTGCCCAGGACCACGGGCAGTGGGTCTCCGAGGAGAAAGCACCCCTGGTGACGCCTTGACATGGACGTTTTCTCGGTCTCAGAACTGTAAGCTTGTAAACTAATAAGTTCCCGCCATTAAAATCCAGCCCACTTTATGGTATCTGCTTTGAGCAGTTTAGCAAACTAAAACACCTGGGATTCTATAATCTCAGTAAATGACCCATTTCATGTCTTTGTAGCCAGCCTGCCACCCAGCCATCAGCAAGCAGTGGGTGCCTGCTGTGCCCGATGGCGAGGGCCCCCCATCCCTGCACCCCATGGTGAGACCCCCCGCTGTGCCCGATGGCGAGGCCCCCCCCATCACTGCACCTGACAGCGAAGCCCCCGCTGCGCCCCACCTTTGCAGGAGGGGTGGAGAAAGGCCGTGACCCCAAGGGCAGGATGTCAGGGGAAGAAATTTAAACTCTCTGAGCAGCACCCCTGCTTCCTGACTGGAAGGGCCCCAGGTCTGTGCTGGGCGCACAGGGATCCAGCATCTGGGCACGTCTCCCCAGCCCTGGGCCTCCACATCAGGCCCCGCTGCTGACCCCAGGGTCCTTCCCTCAGCGCCCTTGTTAAACGCCAGATCGGACCGAAGGAAGCAAGGTGGGGGGGAGCAGATGGAGATGTATTTATTTCCTCATTAATGACACGGGGTGCTGTACAGACAACCCTTAATGCTCCAGAGGGTTAGCTAGATGCACTCTTCTGAGCATTCCTTTCCTCCAAACTCATCAGTCAACATAAGAAAGCCATTTTTCTATACTAAACATTTTTAAACATCAAACATTAGATAATGTACTAACATTTCACATATATTCTCCGTCAGGCAAGTAGAGGAATAATTTGTTCTTATAATATAAGGAATGGTGTTTGGACGAGTGTTTCCTCTCTGCTTCATCTCCTTTATCCTCTCCGTTTCCCTCCTCCACCCCCATCCCTTGGGGGGGCTGTTTGGGTGCTTTGCTGCTACGGTTGAAGGTGCTTTTTTCTCCAGGAATAATATTTTTACTTCATAAAGATACATTTGAGATTCACAAAGAAAAGTAGTGTGTGTTGGCGCACTATACTATATATGCACACTTATGACATACAGCTTCCAGCCGAGGTGTGCCACCAACCGCGTCCTGGAGTGTGGGGCAGCTGGGCCTCCTCCTCGTCCCGGGGCCCTTGGCCAGGCGACCCAGAGCCCCCACTGGAGGCTGGAAGTCCCTGCTTATGTGCCCTAGGGACTTGGGCTGCGCCACTGTAGAGGGCAGCCGGGCTTGTGGTCAGCAGGGGCTGGCCATGGGCTCTGCCTGGGGCCTCGGACCTCAGTCTCTGCCCAAAGGCACCTGCCCAGGAGCCGTGAGCCCAGGAGATGCAGGAGCAGCCCTGCGCACGCTGCCCATGCTGCCCCACGCTGCCCCATGCTGCCCCATGCTGACCACGCTGCCCACGCTGACCCATGGTGCCCACGCTGACACACACTGCCCATGCTGCCCCATGCTGCCCCACGCTGACACACACTGACCACGCTGCCCACGCTGACCCATGGTGCCTGTCATAAGCAAGAAGTGACCGAGTGTTCTCTTTGCACTGCAATTCCAGCAAAGCTTCCTGCGAGCTTTCACTCCCTCTCCAAGTGTTTTCTGTCTTTTCTATTGACTTATGACATCACAACCAATAACAAAATGTATCATTAGCTTGAGCTGATGAGAGTGAAAATATGGGTCATATATTCAAAGACTATGTAAATAATGTACCTACACTTGTATTGTTTCAAGGATTGACAGCTTCTCTCAAGTCCTAATTTCATGGCAATTTATGCAATTATTGTCTGGAATCTGAGAGTCTGTCCTGTAGAATTTAGGTTATATAACACGTTTACCATTCTATATAGATTTATACTCATCCACTCTGAGAATCACTGACTTCCATGTGGAAGGGGAGCACACTGGTGTCTCCCCTTTAGCCCTGTCCTGGGGTGTCTGGCTTTGAGTGTCTTCCCCTAAGGATAAGACATACCGAGCCACTGCAAACTCCAGCGGAATTCCTGAGAAATCTCACAATGTTTGAATCTGATGAGATGAAAGAAAAATTGTTATTTTCTCTGATTCAGCACAGCAGACATGACAGCAAACGTGGGAAGGTTTAGGCCGAGGGGAGACGGAGGACCCCTCAGCCACGCTGGCTCAGCAGCACGGGGCGCTCACAACTTTCCGCCGCAGCCCCCATGCCGCTGTCCTCCTTCAAACCCTCTATCCCGGCCTCCAGCCCTCCCCATCTCTTGTCTGAGTGTCGCTCAGACAGTCACTTAGTGTCAAAGGCTCAAGTTATCATAAAGGATATAGAATGGGGTGGAAGTGAATTTTCATGTACAGGCAGGAGGAGGTAGATTTCAGAGACGATGTTGATAGAAAGGTAGTATTTCCAACTTAGAAAGGCATTTCTGGGATGAAGGAGAAAATAAGTGATCAAACATTTTATTCATAAAGCCATTTATAATCAAACTAATCTTAACTGACAGACAAGAAACGTAGAAAGAAGAACCCATGCATGTGAAAATATAATGATAATTGACCAAGGGAGAGTGAGCAAATTCCAATACTGCTATGAAGAACTTAGAGTGGTGTTTGGATATGTGAGGAAGATAATTACACAATACGTCACCTTTCCCTTTTCCATTAATAAGTTTTATTATACTTTCTTCTATTACTTTCCTTTTAGAAACTCATTTGTCAGAATCTAAACTTTTGTGCTCATGCCTGCGGGAAGGAGAACGCTGCAGCTCTGGCCTCTGAGCCATCCGGGTTTTGAGTGCTGGGCCTTGGAAATTAAAACTGTTCTTCCCACGTCCAGCGGAGGCACAGCGCAGCGACCACTCTGCAAGGCGCCCAACGGCCTGCCAGGCCTGGAGAACAACGGCCCGAGCATGCGAAGAAACTACATCTCAAGACAAGTAGAAATGCCAGCGCTACCATTGTATTCCTCCTGTTCGCTGCTGCTTCCCGACGCTCAGAACATGCTCTGGGATGCACCCGTGGCTCAGTCAACACTGTTGCATAAGTAAAGAAATAAGACAGTGGTGAAGTTATGTGCCACAGTTCTTCAGGTGAGTTTGACCTATCACATGCCATCACCAGTCTATTACCTGTGATCTGGATAGATGTTTTAGGTGCTAAAGAATTTTTCAATTGAGAGACATCATTTCACATGTTGACACATTTGGTTTTGACAAGTGCATGCCCTCATGTGCCTCATGGAATGATCGAGTCTGCCCCGCACCCCAAAAGTGCCCCCAGGCCCCTCATCAGATTCCATCATCACAGATTTATTTCAAATATTCTAGAACTTCAGATCATTTGAATCAGAGTATGCACCCTTTTTTGTCTGCCTTATTTCACTTAGCCTAGTATTTTTGAGGTTCAACCTTATTATTGCACATGTCAGCAGTGTGTTCCTTTGGATTGTGGGGTAGCACTTCATTTTGTAAAGTCTATTTTATAGTCTGTTGCTTTCCTGATGGTGGAAATAGCAGCTATTTCTAGTTTTATAGTTATCGTTACTGTTATGTGCACAGCTGCCTTGAGCACTCCTATCTGAGGCGTCTGTGGCAGGTATCATCATTTCTCTTGCACTAATGTCCAGAAGCAGATTGCTGGGACATAGGGTAGATGCATGTTTAACTTTTTGAGAAACTGCTAAGAAATTTTCCGTTTTACCCTCTATCATCAGTGTTTGAGTCACTGCTGAACTGCACCCTTGCCGACATTTGGTGTGCTTCGTCTGTTTAAGGAATTGACATTTTGGCAGGTATGTTAGAGTTATCTCACCGTGGTCTCAATTTACATTTCCAGAATTACTAATGGTGTTGAGAAATTTCTCCTCTTATATTGTTTTCACGGAGATGTGGAACACCCAAATGTGTGGAACTGTGGCGCCATCCATTCAAGGTGGGTCTTAATTTGTTTACTGGAGTCTTTTAAAAGGAAAAGCATTTTAGAAAAACCTCAGCTGCAGATGCTTGGAGAATAGCTGCTTCAGAGGTGACAGAGATGCAGACATTTGGAGTGCCGACAGGAGAGCAGATGCCTAGACATGGACGTTTGGAGATGCAGAGCCCGGCAGATGTCGCCATGTGCCTTCCCATGAGATGCTGACCAGCCAGAACCCAGAGTTGAGTCCTGGAGGAGCTGAGTGAAGTCCACAGACACTCAGAGAGGAAACCACTGGCATCAGATGCTGGAAGCAACAGAACCGGGAACAGGGACCAACAGACACCAGCCACATGCCTTCCCATGTGACAGACGTCGGCCTTTCCTGAGCCAAAATATCTTTTTCTAGATGCCTTAGTTTGGACATTTTTATGGCCTTGAACTTGTACCTTGTACCTTGTTAAAAGCCGTTCTCTTTCTGGTATATTGCATTTCGGCAGCACTTAACGAACTAATACAGATTCTGGTACCAGAGAAGTGCAGTGCTGCAGTTTTGCAAATACAAACATGTTGGAACAGTTTTTACATGGATAAGGGTGAAGATTTTGGAAGAGTTGTGAGGATTTTGATAGAGAAGGCCTAGAATGCTTTGAAGAGACTGTTGGTAGAAATGTGGACTCTAAAGATACTTCTGATTAGGCCTTTAGACAGAAATAATGCATGTGTCATTGCAAACTGGAGGGAAGGTGACCTTTGTTTTAAAGTGGCAGAGAATTTGGCAAACTTGGCTCCTGGTGTTAGATGGAAGGGAGGATTTAAAAGTGGCAAGCTGAGGTAACTGAAGAAATTTCCAAACTAAGTGTAGGACATACAGCCTGGCTACTCCTCGCAGCCTCTAGTGAAATGCAACAGGAAAGAGAGAAGCTGAGAACTGAACTCTTGGGCACAAAGAAACCAGAACTTGGTGGTCTGGAAAATTCTGGGCTTCCAGGAAGGGAGACCCAGAGAATAGTGCCCAACGTGAGGATTTAGCTAAAGGCGGAAGGGGTCAGCCGCTCCAGGACACGCCAAGACTGGAGAACTGGTTCCCCAGAAAGGGTCTGTGAAAGTCCGACTGTCTGAGGGTGTGATCCATGCACAATGCACAGAAAACTGACCTCTGCATACACACAACACTGCCAGTCTGAACTAAAAGAGATAGAAAAGGGACAACTGAGGCAGCCCCCTGGAAGCTGAGGGCTGGAGTGGGAAAGCTACAGGAGAGCAGCCCACCCACACACGTGGCGGGCGTGAGTGTGCCCCAGAAGCAGGGGTGGGCCTTCCGCCTCATTGGTCAGGAAGGGTGGTGCCCCTAGGCCTCGGAGAGGGGGGGGACATCCCCTGGGGGTTGGGGGCAGCCTGGTGATCGCCCCATTCTTCTGAGGGGGTGAGCGTGTGCCTGGGTGCTGCCTTGATGCGTGGAGATGGGGCAGCCGAAAGAGAGGTGGCCCCTGACGAGCCCGTGAGGCAGTGCTCAGCCCAGCGTCTGCAGAGCACAGGGCCCTGCAGAGGGCAAGACTGCTGCCCCCTGAAGCCCCGAGGACAGGTGACTCAGACAATGGACTTTGTCCTGCTGGTTTCCAAAACTGTCTGGGTCCAGTGACCCCTGCGCGTCTCCCAGTCCCTCCCTACGGCAATGGGGGTGCGTAGGCCACGACTGCCCCTCCTTTGTGTGCTGGCAGCGTATGACGTGTCCTGACTTAGCAGATGACAGCACCACGGCCAGAAGGGACTCAGTCTCAGGACAGACCATACCTGTACCTGACTTTGGTGGCGGGTTGGACTGGTTTTGACTTTGGATTTTATTTGTATTGTTGCTGAAGTGGTTTAAGGCTTTACGATATTGTGATGGAATGAATGTATTATGTATATGGAAAGAGCATGTCTATTGTAGTTACTTCTTACTGTGTCAGTTTGGGTAAATTAAGTTTCCAAGGAATTTGTCCATTGCATCTAAGGTGTTAAATGTATTGGCATAAACTTGTTTATAATAACCTCTTGTTATTCCTTTAATGCCTATAAGATCATTGATATTCGTGATTTGTATTTTTTTCTAGCTAGACTTTTCAAATTTAATTTTTTTAACGAACCAACCTTTGGCTTTTGTTAATTCTATAGTTTATTTCCTATGTAATTGATTGCTGTTATTTTTTTTCCTCAGTTTTTGTTGATTACTTTATATTTTGAAATGCCTTCAAACTTAGAGAACAGTTGCAACAATAATACCATCCACACGCAGAGCCCGCTTCATAGTCCCCGCCCCTCAGGACCCGCCTGCCGATATGGACATTTTGCCACGTTTGCCTTATGGTTCTGTCTGTCCATCCAGTTTCTGAACTCTTGAGCGCCGGCTGTGCGTGTCACACTCATTTCCTAAGAACGAGGACGTCACTTATGCGGCCACCTTAAGTGCAGCTGCGCATTCAGGGGTGCTAACACGGACAGAGGCTTCCGGTCGGCGCCCCGATGCCTCCTGATGTCGCCCTCACGGGAGCCCGCTGCCTTCCCATGTGCCATGCGCTGTTGGCGTTATACCTTTAGTTGTTCTTTCTTTCTTTCTTTTTCAGCTGTGGGAGCATATACACACACAAAGTCCCCATCTCAGCCTCTCCCCGCCCAGCCCTCGGTGGACGAGGCGGCCAATATCTCAGCCCTCCCCACCTGCTTCAGCACCCTCCCCATCCCTGGCCGCCTGCACCCATCTCTGTCTTCTCTTGACATTTACTGGGGCCTTAAATCTAACATTCTAAGTGTGTGGCGGTCGTGCTGCTTTGGAAGCTCCTCAGCTGTCCCCTCGCGCAGCACTCCTCACCCACACGGAGCTCTCGTCGCAAGTTACGTCCGCACGGTGAGTCCAAAACCACTGACTTATCGTTACGTTTCCTGCATTTGCCTTTTAGATCCTGGAGGAAGTCAAAAGTGGAGTTACAAACCAAAGAGACAACGGCACGGCCTGTCTAGGACCCGTGCCATCGTCCTGCCTGGGCTCCTCCTAACGTCAGTGGTCACTTGTCCAGGGGCCTTCCCTCCCAGCCGGAAGAACGCGGCCACCCCCTCCCAGGGCGGGTCAGGGTGACAAACTCCACGGCAGTCGTTCACCCGGGAACGACTTCATTGTCACGTTGTTTGAAAGAGTTTGGTAGACAGACATTCTCGTTGGCACTGTTTTGCTTCCAGCACTTGAAGTGTGCCCTCCGGCCGTGCCTGGCCCCCACGCCACCCCAGAGACTCCCCTGCAGTGGCACCGCTTCCCCCGGGGCCCCCCGGAAGCCCCCCTCGCAAGCCCTCTCACAGCCCACAGTTTGATTTGCACATGGAATGGTGGGGCCCATTTGGGATCATCCTGCTTGGGGTTTGTTGGGCATCTTTCAGGTATATATTCATGTCTTTCATTAAATTAGGGAAGTTTTCAGCCATGATTCCTTTGAATAGTTTCCCTGCCCCTTTCTCACTCTCTTCTCCTTCTGGGGCCCCCCAATGTGCACATTTGCTCGTGATGGGGCCCCCGGTTTCGCAGCTCTGCTCACTCTTCTTCTTTTCTGCTCCTAACACTGGGTGATTTCAAGCATCTCACAGTCAAGTCTGGGAGTCCTTCTCCCAGCCCCAGTTTGCCATTGATCCCCTCTGGGGAATTTTTAATTTCGCTTACTGTGGTCTTAAGCTCTGTTTGTTTCCTTTCCACAATTTCCATCTCTGATGATATTCTCTGTGTTCATCTCTCATTTTCCTGATTTCCTTCAGTTCTTGGTCCATGCTTCTTTCAGTTCTTTGGTACACTCTGGACTGTTTGTTTAAAATCTTTTTCTGGTATATCCCAGGTCTGACGCTCCTCGTTAATAGTTTCTAATGCTTCAGCTTTCTCCCTTGTCTGGACCTTCACCACCTGATTCTCTGTATATTTTGTAACCTTTGGTTGAAACCTGGACATTTGCTATTTTAATGTATTATTGCTGAAATGTAGACTCTGAAGCTTCTGCTCCTTAAACTTGTATCCAGTCAGTGCTGTAAGAGAGCCTTCCTTAAATGCCAGGAGCTGACAAAGAAGGAGGAGAAGAGGAGAGGAGGTGGAGGAGGAGGAGGGCAGACATGGGAGAGAAACGCTGGTTGACCCCCATGCCCTCATCCTGGGCCCCAGTCCATTCTGGGCCTCCTGTCTTGGGCTTCTATGTATGGCCCTGGGAATCACCCATGTCGTGGTTCCCAAAGTCTCCTCTTCCCTTGGAAGCAGTCCCCTCAGAGGCCCAGGCCTGTGTGCCCGCTGCCCACATTGTCCTGGAGAGCTCTGCAGCCCCAGGTCGAGCTCCAGGGTCACTGGTCCTGGGGACCACGGGTGGACGATCCCCCAGCTCATGCCCCAGGGGCTGGGGCGACACAAACCCGAGTTTAGGACACCCTTTCTCTAGTCAGTACTCTCTAGTCCCTCAGCTTTCTCTGGAGCTTTGGGAAAGCTGTTTCTGCAGTGCTTGTAGCTGGCCACAGCCCATGGGGGACAGCCCGGAAGCTTCTCTCATGTCGTCCTGAGCCTCAGTTACTCTTTCATTTCTTTCTTTCGTCCACTAACTTTGGTTCAATTTCCCTTCGTTTTCTAGCTTCTTAAAATGGAAGTGAAGATCATTGTTGTCATCTTTCCTCTTTTCTAGGAGAACTGTGTAAATCCTATGCTTCCTCATATATACTCTTTTTGCTGCACCCTCAGATTTTTAATGTGCTGTGTTTCCATTTTCGTTCCGGTCCAAATACTTTATAACTTCTCATTTGATTATTCTTTGACCCATGTGTTATTTAGGAATGCATTGTTTAATTTCCAAATAGTTGGGGGGTTGTCTAAATATGGTTATTAGATTCTATACTACCGTTGTCCAGTAACGCTCTGCGTATGGATCCTTTGTGGCTTATTGAGGCCTGTTTCACAGTCACATGAATTCTCCGTGTGCACGTGGGAAGAATATTTATCCTGCCGTCCTTGGGTGCCGTGTTGAATAAATGTCCATTTGGTAAGCTGTTTGATATATACATACTGAATATTTGTCAACTTGGATTGCAATTCTGTGCAAGTTGTATGTGATGGATAAAATAATGAAAACAACAACTAAAGCGCTACAATACGGGGTGCACAGTGACTCTGGTAGAATGCTCGCCTTCCATGCAGGAGACCTGGGTGCCCCATGCACCCAAAAAACAAAAAAAAACCTCTACAATGTGAGTGATAACTTATATTATCCTGACAATTTGTGATGGTGACACTGCCCCTTATGTCTGAGAGGCATGATTTAAAAATATATAGTGAAAAACTTATTTCTCTTATGTTTCTTGAATACATCTTGAACAAATTCAGAGCTAACTCCCTATTGGACATTTTTACTTTTAATTTTTTCAAATAGATCTAGACAAGAAAAGGGTCTCTTTAGAATTTATTTGCCCTGTTCTTTTCCATTCAAAGAGAAAAGATGGTTAACTTAGATAATCCAAAATAACAACAACAACAACAAAAAGGCTGTTTCCTTTTAAACACCATTAGCAAATGGAGTTCATTCCATATCTTTGAAAGAAAAAAATCTTACTTCATTTCTCTCACAGTGGAAGCTAACTCAGTATGGCTTCACGTAGGAAAGTTTTTATTTTCATATTTTCTCACCCATCTGTCATATACTGAAATAGCCCAACACTTATGCACTGCCAGAGGAACCTGATTGGACGTGCCTACGGCCTCCGTCACAGCATCTTGTGTATGGGCCTTGTGGTTTGAAAGTAAAGTTTCACATTTTTAGTGGAAGATTTAGGTTTCTTTTTCTTGGTGACTAACAGTTATACATTAAAGGAACACGGTCCTTTCTGGGCAATAGAAGTCTGTTCTATGTCTTTGAAAAGGTCATGAAATAAAGAAAAGCCTGCAATAAGGGAACAAAATAAGTGGCAAAGGAAAGGTGCACGAGAAAAGAAAAGTGCCCGGCAGAGCAGTGGCTAAGGCACGATGCGCGCACAGCACGTCCCCACAAGCGAATAAATCAGGAGTGTTCAAAGACTGAAGAGGTAGGGTGGGCCACAGTGGCTCAGCAGGTAAGAACGCTTGCCTGCTGTGCTCAAGTACCCAGGTTCGATTCCTGGTGCCTGCCCATGTAAAAAAAAAAAAAAAAAAAAAAAAAACACTGAAGAGGCGCCACCAAGTGCCATGTCAGATGCGGATGACAAAAAACCATGAAAGCCAAGACCCAAATGTGGGAATTATCTTTACTGAATCTTGCATTTCAGAGAGAAAAGGCAATGTGGTTCATACTTGCCCTGTTTATTAATTGTTGTGATTTTCCTTTTCCTCCTGCCAATAGCTTGTTTGGTAGTTGCCAGATGGACACCTGCAGTTTCAGTGCACAGTGCTTTAGCTTGAAGCTTCCTCTCTCTGACAAGCTGCGACCTCAGCCAGATGCCAACCGACCTTCGTGCTGCGGCCAGCAGGGCTGGCCTGGCCTCGCAGGGCTCTGGGGCCGCTGGGCCGGGCAGCGCCATCGCGGAGGCACCAGGGCACACAGGCACCCAAGGTGCTGCGTTCAAAGGGAGAAAAGGAACAACACCGCTGCCCACTCTCAGCCATGCTAGTAAAGTTAGCTCCGACAGTGGGGCAGATCCCTCCTCCAGAGCTCGACAACCTGGATGGCTGCGGACCTGCTGCAGAGTCTGTGCGGCTGAGCTGAGCAACTGGGCTTGGGAGAGCAGCACGGGAGAGCGCCAAGCCGGCAGCTCTGTCCAAGACGCGGGGCGCGCGCGAGCATCTTTATACAGCTTCAGAGCGTCACCGTCCGAGTCGTCGGTCGGCGGAGGAGACCAAGTCCAGTCTCCTCATCTCCTGGCGAGCCTCCTGGGCATGTGCAGCCCGCTCCCATGCTGGTTGGGGGTTTCGGGGTCCAATGCCCCGCAGTCTCGCTGGAGCACAGCATTTCCATTGCTCTCATCCTGAGCGCTCTCTGGCTGCTCACATTCAGCCTTCTGAAACACTCACGTGTAAGCGTCCGGCTCACAACACAAAATACACTTTTGTCATAATTAAATTCAAAATTGCAGTATGAGCACTCTTGTTCCTAGTCAAACTTTATCATTTTTCTTCAGTTGATGCTTTATTTCTAGTCTATCCTTGTTCTAGTGAAGTCGTTGCCCTCTTTTCAATTGCCTCACACAACAGGAAAATCAGGCATTAAATTGCATTAATTTACTTTTTAATCCTTTGTTGAAAAACTACTACACATGAAACAGGCAGATGAATCAGAGTTTGGTGTCAGTAAGTGCAAGATATTTTCATAGCTTGATGTCTCAAACTCAAGGGACTCATAACCTAAATGAAGAAGCAATTGCTGTTGTCAATTATCCACTTGATAAGTGTCCCAGACAAAAATTTAAATTTGGACTCGCTCCGAATGTGAGTGTGCGTCAGTACACACTGCACTTCACCTTGTCAAACGTCCCTCTCTGTTAGCAGCTGCAGGGAGTGCAGAGAATACTAGGAAGCTAGTGATAACAGCACAACTAAATTAAGTTGAGATATAGAGAAAAAAGAAGTAAGTTATTCCTAATAAGAGCCTGAAACAAAGTTGACAGAAAATATACTTTTGTCCAAAACAGGAAAGGAAGAAAGGAAGTGAGAATGGAAAGAAGGGAAAGAGGGAAGGCAGGAGTAAGAGAAAGATAAGTTTTTGCAACATATATGTTATTGCTTCCCTTTTTTGAATAACATATTTGGTGGAACCATGTGAAACAGCCATTTTGGGGGGCAAAATATAGTCAAATACTACTGTATTATTAATGAATATAAGTTTTTTATGGTTCAACCGAGTAATATAAACACAAAAGAAACTGCCAAATACCTGAAGAGTTGTGGGGAGGTCTCCCAACGTGGAAGTGCCTGTGAGCACTTGCACGCCTGCTTTCAGCCCATGAGGACCCATGGGTGTGCAAAGCCATAACCTTTCTGCTTCTCTCCACTGAGCAGCCAAGCACCTGCGAAGCTCTG
>PVIY010047736.1:0-17686 GCA_004026745.1 Myrmecophaga tridactyla | reverse complement strand
AGGTCGCCGGTCCCTGCCGGGGGCAAAGAAAAATGGCTGCTGGTTCCCCAGGCCATGCCCCGCGGGCCGCGCCGTCGGGGCGCGGGGTGGGGGTGGGGAGGTGGGCGGTTGTGCTGGAGCCCCAGCGCGTGCCCCGCGGCTTCCTTTGAATAAATCCTACCGTTGGTCGTGGCCTCTCTTTTCGGGTTGAGATTCTTGGTTTTCAGAAACTCTTTAAAGGAGAAAGGATTTGCCTCGTCGAGGTCTTCGCGTTTGTCATCTGTGTCTCCCAGCGAAGCCAGCGCGGGACTGGGCGCCGAGCACACAAACGGGGGCCGAGTGCCGAAGACGCGGGGCTCCAGGTTCCCGCCAGGGGGGCGCTCGCAGCCTAGCCGGGGGAGGAGACCGCGCCGGCCCCGACACCGCGCTGGGCGTGCGCAAGGACGAGGCGGAAGAGCGCAGTGACCGGCCACGTGGCCGGCACCAGTCGCCCGCCCCTCGGGCCGCCGCCCCTCCTCCGGCGGCTCCCTGCCGCTTCCCTTGAGCTACTTTTTTTTTTTCTTTTCCACTTTGTTTTTAAACAAGTGAATTGACTTGCGTACTGTCAGAACCAGAGGGCTCAGGAAATGAGGCGGCCGGTCAGCGTGCACAGCCAATCGTGCGGTTAATCCCTTGCTGGGGAGAGGAGGCTAGCAGATCCCCACATGGTGAACTGGCATAACCTCTGGCCTCTTCCTCCTTCCCCTTTCCAAGCACCAAGAAGAGATGATAACATTAAAACCACGGAGGCTTTCGCTGCCGTCCATTTTCGCGTTTTCATCTTCACTAGTTCCAAAGCGCCCCTCTTTACGGCTCTGAATTCCAAGCCATTTAGGAAGTCAGGGTCACCCGGACATGCTTTACCAGTTCGGACTGAGCAGCTCTAAGATGAGGTGAAGAGGAGACCACCCACCCTGGGAGGCAGCTCAAGTCTCAGCCGTAGGCTGAAGGGATGTGTTGATTAGAAAAAGACATCTATTCCCACCTCCAGCGGTGGAGTCTCAGCCCAGGGAGGGTGGCAAGAGTATCACAACACCTGCCACCGAGAACTCAGACCTAAGGGAACCACTGCATTCCACCGTTTGTTGGCACCGGGGTGGCCAACAGAAACGAGACCCCACAGCACTGGCTGGGTCACAGTTTTATTCGCATAGAGAAGAGTTAGAGAAGAGCCAGTTTCACTCGTGGGCATATGTTACCCCTGGCCCGCAGGTCCCAACCAGTGGCCAAGACAGGGAGATGTCCTAGGTGCAGCACCCCTTTCTCCTGTGCGTGTGCTGGAGTGGAGGAGCCCCATTCTCTCCCCTCCAGGAACAGATATACTACAGGGTGTGCAGGTTTGAAATTGTTCTGTACCCCAGAAAGCCATGTTCTTTACCCCTCATTCAATATTGCTTTGTGGGATCGTCTTGATTGTTTACAGTTGTGTGTGGTACCTTTTCATTAGATGGTTTCCATGGAGATGTCTCCACCCATTCAGTAAGGTGTAAGGTGGGGTTGCTTACTGGAGCCTTTTAAGAGGGAACCATTTTGGAAAGAGCTTCAGAGCCAACAGAGGCAGCACAGCCAGAGACCTCTGGAGATGCAGAAGGAAACCCCCCCAGGGGGAAGTCCTTTGAAGGTGAAGTCAGTAGAGAAAGCTAGCAGATGTCGCCATGTGCCTTCCCAGCTGAGAGAGAAACCCCAACTGTTACCCGCCCTCTCTTTGGAGTTAAGGTATGCCTTAGTTTGGACATTTCTACGGCCGTAGAACTATAAATGCACAAGTTAATAAATTCCCTTTTTAAAAGCTGTTCCATTTCTGGCATATTGCATTCTGGCAGTTTTAACAAACTAAAACGCAGGGTGTGAGCCAGATGCTGTAAAACATATCCCACCAGAATTGGACTGTGTCCAGGGATGCTTACACATGCTGAGACCCTTATCGACTGGCAGATTGGACTTTATCTCACAAGGTATATACATCCGGTCCTGAGCACAGGAGGCTTTTGTGGGTCCCAGGGAAAGTTGTGTAGGACTGTCCCCCCATCACAGTATTGATGGAAACTTCTGTTCCATGAGTTGAGATTTGCTTCCATGAGCAACTCTGCTTTTCTCATTCTACCTTCTCATCAGTCTTCCACAAGAAACCCCCAGCCATGTCTCTCGTTTCTTTAAAAACATCCCTATCGAAATTAGACATTATTCCACATAGAAAGTAACATCTATATTAGGTCATGAAAGTCAGGGTCGATTTTGACAGGAAAGGTTTCTGTGTGTGTGCAGCATGTGTGTTAGGAGGCGAGTACCTATGTTAGTTAGGGTCCTGGCAGGGAAGAGATGATATACTCAAACAGGGGAAAAGAGGAGAGAGTTCAATGACAGGACTTTTTACAAGGGTATAGTCTAAGGGAAATTAAGAACATTAAGTAAACTAAGAAGGGATGAGTAGAAGAATGAAACCAGTTGCATCCTGGCAGGTAAGAAGTCAGGCCAATTGTGGTAAATTGAATCATGTCCCCCCAAAGACATATTTAGGTCCTACCCCTCCATCCTGTGGGTGTGAACTCATTTGTAAATGGGATCTTATCCTGTTAAAATGAGGCCAATCTGAAGCAGAATGGGCCCTAATCCAATGTTACTAGAGGCCTTAGAAGCAAAGGAAATCTGGAAGCAGAAGTAAAAGCCACAGGAGGAGATTGAAAGAAACAGGTATGTGACAGAGGTAGAAACTTAATGCCAGCAAGCCACCACCAGAACGTCAGACTTCAGAAGAGAGCATGGTCCTCCAATACCTTGATTTTAAACCACAAGCCTCCAAACCACAAGACAATAAATTCCTGTTGTTTAAGCCAAACAAAACAAAAAAATCCCTATCCTGCCACCCATTTCAGAATGTGCTGCAGGCATTCAGTGCGGTGTCAGGACCTAAATATAATTTTCAATATATGCTCTGCCATGGCCTCTAGTGTGGGACTTATACACAGTGTTTCCTCTTCTTTTTCTTTTTGGCATGGACAGGCATCGGGACTCGAACCCGGGTCTCCGGCATGACAGGTGAGAATTCTGCCTGCTAAGCCACCATTGCACTGCCCTCCCCTTCTTTTTTATGTCATACATTTATTCTGAAATGTTTAAACTTACAGAGAAGTTGTAAGAATTGTACAAAGAACTCCTTTGTACCCAGAACCTAGGTGCACTAATTTGGCACTGAGTGTTTCTTAAAAAATAAAAAAGGACAAGTGAACACAGGCTGTGTCTGGAGGATCAGATCCTCCTGAGAAGGCTGGCACATGGCGCATAGCTCTTTAGGAGATGTGGCATGCATGGTTCCCATAAGTTGAGTCTGGGCAATCAAATGCAATCTTCAGCTCATTTTCAATTCTTGGCCTCTTCTCTCTGGCACTTGTGCATGTGAAACCTCTGTTCAAGACATTCAGCTCCGCCAGGGCTTGCTGGTCAGTTTTGGTCCCTCGTCGCAGCTCATCAAACCTCTTTGAATGCCATTTTGTCTTTTAACATGCTCATTGCTCATCTTAGCTTTGTCATCTCTGCAGACTGGAATGGAACAGCTTTCAGAGCTTCAATCAGTGTGCTGGTTAAATAAGTGAAGTGCTGGGTGAAGTTGCTAACCCATTGTGTCTTTGGCTACAAATCCTTCTAAATGTTACCATCCAGGCAATAATTCCTCTTATCTCCCACATGGCTTTCTTTAAGACTTTGTCACAGGGTCTGCTGAAAGTTAGATACCCAATTTCAAGGACAGCATTTCCCAAACCGTGTTTCTCAAAGATACTGTGGTAGTTAGATTCAGTTGTCCACTTGGCCAGGTGAAGGCACCTAGTTCTGTTGCTGTGGACATGAGCCAATGGTACCTGAACCTCGTCTGTTGTTAATTACATCTGCAGTCGGCTAGGAGGCGTGCCTGCTGCAATGAATGACGTTTGACTTAATTGGCTGGTGCTTAAATAAGAGAGCTCAACGTAGCACAGCCTAAGCAGCTCGGCATTCCTCATCTCAGCATTTGCAGCTCAGCCCAGGCCTTTGGAGATGCAGAGAGAAATCACCCCAGGGAAAGTTGTTGGAACCCAGGGGCCTGGAGAGAAGGCCAGCAGAGACCATCCTGTGCCTTCCCACATAAGAAAGAACCTCAGTTGAAAGTTAGCTGCCTTTCCTCTGAAGAACTAACAAAATAAATTCCCTTTTATTAAAAGCCAATCCGCCTCTGGTGTATTGCATTCTGGCAGCTAGCAAACTAGAACAGATATTTATCCAGATATTTATGGGTATTCTTCCAAACAAGGGTCTTAATATCAAATGTTTAAAACTGATGTATATTATATTTCCCCTCAAGAAAATTCTCTATGTGTGCTAACCACACTATGCTCTTAAAAGTCCTGCGTTGACATTGGATAGATATCCTTTTTAGTTAAGGTGTAGCAGAGAGGCTGGAGGGAACTGCCTGGAGGTGTGGCGCCGTGTTCTGGTGGCCGTGTTTCTTGGCGATGATTGTACAGTGATGTAGCTTTCACAGTGTGACTGTGTGATTGTGAAAGCCTTGTGTCTGATGCTCCTTTAATCTACTTTATGGACAATTAAGTAAAACATATGGCTTGGAAATGGATAAATAATAGGGGGAATAAATGTTAAAGTGGGTTTAGTGGATTGAAATGCTGGTGGTCGGTGGAGGGGGGTATGGTATGTATGAATTTTTTCTGTTTTTTTTAATTTCTTTTTCTGGATTGATGCGAATGTTCTGGGAAATGATCATGAGGAGTGTGCAACTATGTGATATTGTGAATTACTGATTATATATGTAGAATGGAATGAGCATATGTTAAGAATGTTTGTGTTTGTTTGCTGTTATATATATTTTTTTAATTAATAAGAAAAAATCCTGCGATAAAAATGTATTTTGAAACTAATTTTGTTTAACACAATGATTCACAAAATTCCTTGACTAATCAATCCCTCCTTTTTGGTTTACCATTTTAAGAAACGCTAGGGCTATGAGAAACACTGTGAGGGAAAAGCTAGCCTATAATATTTCACTAATTCACTGCACAAGTTCCCCATCAGTGAAAAGAAATGAGGTCACCTTGACATAGTATTCACAATGATCCATGTAATAGTCAATTCTAGATATTACATTTATTTTCTTTCTTTAAAAAAAACATTTTTTTCTGTGAAATATAACACATATACAAAAAAGCAATAAATATGCAAGTACCTTGTAACAAATAGTTATAGAACAGATTTCAGACTTTGGTATGGGTTACTGCTCCACAATTTTCGGCTTTTCTTTCTAGCGCCTCGAAGACACTGGAGACTAAAAGAAATACAAATACAATGATTCAGCCGTCATACTCATTTGTTAAATCCTATATTCTTTGTTATAAATCCTCCTTCTCCTTTGATCCTCCCAATCTTTAGGAGTATTTGGGCTATGCCCATTCTAACTTTTTTCATGTTGAAAAGGGTGTCGATAATATGGGATAGGGAAAGGAACTAGTTGATGTTCTTGGAGAGGCTGGGCCCTCTGGGTTTTAGGACTTATCTGGTCTAGGAACCCATCTGGAGGTTGTACGTTTTGGGAAAGTAATGTTAGTATATGAAACTTTTATAGAATCTCAGATAGAGCCCTAGGTGTTCTTTAGGGTTAGCAGGAATGGTTTTGGTTGGAGCTTGGCAAACTATGGTAATTAACAATATGTAGCTGAAGCTTGCATAAAAATAGCCTTCAGCAAGGCTATGTTTATTGGTTTTCTTTCTCTTGAGAACAATGAAATGATCTAAAATTGAGAATGTTGATGGACTGTGGACTTTGGGCCCTCTACATGATGTCCAATGAATGCAGGTGGCTGAAGAATGCACTGATGGAGAAGTAGATGGTGAAAGATGGTGTATACTTATGAACAAATGCTGTGCTGCTACAAAAAGTAACAAAGTCGCGAGGCATGCAAGGATGGGAATGAACATGTGGGACATTTGGTGAGACCAAAAAAGCCGAAAACAAAAGAACAAGAATGGTATGGTCACCTTTAGAAAATGCTTCTAAGAAAACAGGGGCCTAGATTGTAAGCCTTTAGAGCAGACTCATAAAATCTGGAGTGGTGATTATTTTTTCTGGATTTTGAGAGGCTGTTTTACATATATAACCTGATATTTAGAGATAAGAACAAAGCTGAACAGGTTGGGATTAAAGTAATTCAGAACATAGGGGTAAGGAAGACAGTGTCTATATTTTAGAACCACACATGCTCTTTGAGACCAATGTAAAAAAGGTTTATTTGGTCTGGAACTGAAATTTTCTATAGTGCATAATCTAATTCAATTCAAAAAGCCATCTGTATAGCTCATTTGAACAACTGAAGCATAGGGAGCACAGAATAAGAAAGAGGTCCTTTTAGGTTATTGTAATGCCCAGGTACATCCTAGAGTATATTAGGCAGAAAATCAAAAAGTATTGGCAAAGTCCCCTGAGGGATGGGAGAAAAATATGGAACTATTTAACCTTACCATCAGGGAATTCCCTGATACTGTGTCAAACTTTAGGGACACCCAAATCAATAGGCCATGCCCTTGATCAGGAGGCTTACTCTTGTGAAGCTTATATAGGTAGCCGAGAAGCTTAAACTACCTATGGGCATGCCTAAGAGTTACTTCTGGAGGACCTCTGTTGTTGTCAGATGTGGCCTCAGTCTGTCTAAGCCCAACTCTGCAAGTGAAATCATTGCCCTCCCCTCTACGTGGGACATGACATCCAGGGGTGAAAGTCTCACTGGTTACATGGGAGATGACTCCCAGGGATGAATTCAGACCTGGCACTGTGGGATCAACAATTCCATACTGACCAAAAGGGGTAAAAGAAGTGTAATTAATAAAGTATCAGCGGCAGAGAGAGTTCAAATAGAGTTGAGAGGCTACTCTGGAGGTTGCTCTTACGCAAGCTTCAGTTAGACCTGGCTACCTGTCATAACCTGCCAATCCCCAGCCAGCACCATTCCAGCCAATTCTAAAGAACACTTAGGGCAATATATAAGATTCCACAAGGGTTCCAGGCACTAGAGTAACTGTCCAGAAACCTACAACCTCCAGATGGGTCCCTGGTCAAGATAAGTCTTGAAACCTAGCCCAGCCTCTCCAGAATATCAGATAGTTCCATCTCCCTATCCCATATTAGTGACAGACCCTTTCAATGTGAGAAATTTAGAATTGCCATAGCCCAAACACCCCTAAAGAGAGGGATGGAAAGATCAAAGGTGATGGTGGAGTTATACAGAGAAGATAGGATTTAACAAATGAATATGAATGCTGAATCATTAAATTGATATCTCTTTTAGGCTCCAGTATTTTAGAGCAGCTGGAAGTAAAAACTTAAAATTGTGAAATTGTAACCCATGTCAAACTCTAAAATATGTTCCACAACTGACTGTGGTGCTGTGCTTTGAAATTTATAGGTTTTTTGTATATATGTTATTTTTTACAAAAAAAGAAGGGAAAAAAATTGATTGTGATGATAAAAGAAGTATTTAAGCTCTCTAGACTCCTGTATTCTGGAGCACCTAGAAGGAAATATATGAGAGGATTGTATGGTAGCCCATGACAGACTCTGAGATTTGTCCTGTAACTATTTGTTGATGAGTACTTTGAAAACTATTACCTTTTTATTTCTTTGCTTTGTATATATATTTTTATACTATACAATAAAAAAAGTAAAAAAAAGAACAATAAAAAAGCATATTACAAAGCTACAGTGGTCAAAACAGCTTGGTATTGACATAAGGATAGTTATATCGACCAATGAAATCAGATTGAGAGTTTAGAAATAGACCTTCACATCTATGGTGAATTGATTTAAAAAATATATTTTTTATTGAGAAATCTCATCCATATGTTAAGAAAAAAGAATAGCCTTCAGAATAGCCTTTTAATCTTTTTGAACTCTCTTAGCTACTGATACCTTATTTTGTTACATTTCTTTTCACCCTTTTCATCAAGAAGATGTTGTCGATCCCATGGTGCTAGGGCCAGGCTCATCCCTGGGAGTCATGTCCCACGTAAAGGGGGAAGGTAATTATTTTACTTGCAGAGTTGCACTTTAGAGAGATTGAGGCCACATCTGAGCAACAAAAGAGGTTTTCTAGAAGTAACTCTTAGGCATAACTATAGTAGGCTAAGCTTCTCTGCCAAAGAAATAAGCTTCACAAGAGCAAGCCTCAAGATTAAGGGCATGGCCTATTGACTTGGGAGTCCCTATCTGAGACAGTATCAGGGTGGTAAAGCTTAATTGTTGCATAGTTTTTCTCCTGTCCCCCAAGGGACTTTGCCAATACTTTTGAGCTATCTGCCCAACATACTCTGGGATGTATCTGATTATCACCTTAAGATGTACAGAATTACAAGCCCTCATTCCCATTCTGGGCTGTATGTGTTTGGGTTGTTTAAATGAGCTATTCAGACAGGTTTAGTTAGGGTATGTGCTACAGAAAATTTAGGTTTTGGACAAAATAAACCTCTCTTCCTTTAGACTCATACAGTGGTGAAGTTCTAAAATACAGACAAGGTCATTTTACCCCTGTATTACGATTTACCTTAGTCCCGACTCAGTTGGCTTTGTTCTTATCTCTCATTGAAACCTGATCTTTTTTTTGGTTTCTTTAACAGTTGTACGTAGCAATGCTGACTTTCAGAGGTGCAGAACTCCTACCCAGGGTCTTAGGTGTCACATGGGTAGCCAGAGTTCCAGGAAGATATATGTTCTACATATATAGCACAGATCTCAAAATCTAGAAATAAAATTTACAGTTCCAGACTAAATGTGATTGCCGTAAGAGCTTACAATCTAGGCCCCAATTTTCTTATAGGTATTTTCTAAAAGAGATCATCCAATACTTGTTCTATTGTTTCTGGCTTATTTTTCACTGCATAGTGTCCCTAAGTTTCATTCACCTTGTTGGATGCCTCACGACTTTGTTCCTTTTTGCTGCTGCATAATTACATATGTTTATTGATGAATCAGTAATGATCTTAATAGGTTATGGTTTCCTGAATCTTGCTTTTTTCCCCTTTCTGAAAGTGAGTGCTGGCCAGACGGCAGCACCAAGACTTCTCTAGTGTTGAGCCTTTTCTGCAGCAGGAGAAAAAAGAAGAGCAGACCTTTTGCATTGGTCAAAAGCTGTTTTGTTAACTGAAGGAAAAACAATTCCCCTGCTGTTTTTGCTTTTGGCTTTGCCATCAAAGAGACTTGTCAGACAGGAAAGGACAAATGGAACAAACATACTTACGGGTGAATCAAAGCCAGACAAGCAATAGTAAAGTGGCCACTTGACAAAAACAAAAACAAAAAATATATATACAAAGGAAATTTAAAAAAGAAAAAGAATTAAAAAATAGTTAAGTGGCCACTTGAAATGAGCTCTCTCATCCAAGGCTAGGAGACTTTGCAGACTTGACTGCTGAAAAGGGGGGATGGCAGTGGAGATGGGCCAGCAGGATCAAGGTGAAGGACCTCAAGGAAATGACACTGTACTGTCCTCACATGACAAAATTCCTCAGTTTGATTCTGTTAATCATGACCCAGGGAATTATTTTGCATTTAGGGGAATTTGCTGAGGATGAAAACATTTATTGAAGAAGCCATAGGGAACCCTAGAGAATACATAGGACTTATAGTCTAAATCTGTGGTTCACTGATTTTCAACAAGGGGGCCAAATCGTAGGATTGGGAAATGCTTCTTGACCAAAAGGGGGAAGACAGGTGTGAGACAAAATAAATTTTCGATGGCTGAGAGATTTCAGAGTCGCGAGGTTTTCCTGGAGGTTGTTCTTGTGCATTATATAGACATTGTTTTTTAGTTTTTGATGTATTGGAGTGGCTGGAGAGAAGTTCCGGAAACTGTTGAGCTGTGTTCCAGTAGCCTTGATTCTTGAAGACGATTGTATAACGATATAGCTTTTACGGTGTGACCATTTGATTGTGAAAACCTTGTGTCTGAAGCGCCTTTTATTCAGGGTATGGACAGATGAGTAAAAAAAAGGGATAAAACATAAATAAATAATGAGAAGTTAGGGGGTAAAAAAAATTGAGTGGATTGAAATACTAGCGGTCAATGAGAGAGTAGGGTAAGGGGTATGGGATGTATGGGTGTTTTCTTTTTATTTCTTTTTTCTGGAGTGATGCAAATGTTCTAAAAGCGATCATGGTGATGAATACGCGGCTGTGACGGTATGTATAAGCCACTGACTGCGTACTGTGGATGGGCTGTATGTGTGTGAAGATTTCTCCATAAAAATGTATTTTTTAAAAAACAAAAAATCAAGTGGGCCAAGACCATTCAGTAGGGAAAGAACAGTATTTTCAAGAAATGATGCTGGAACAACCTGACATCCACATGCAAATGAGTGCAATTGGAACCCACCTTACACCATATACAAATATTAACTCAAAAATACATCAAAGGCTTACATGTAAGTATTGTAACTATTAAACTCTTAGAAGAAAACATTGGGTAAATCTTCATGATCTTAGATTTGGCAAAAGATTCTTTGATCTGACATCAAAAGCATGAGCAACAACAACAAAAATAGAAAGAGGAAACTATCAAGAAACCGAAAAGACAACTTAAGGAATGGGGGAAATTTTTTGCAAATCATGTCTGATAAGGAACTTGTATCTTGAATACATAAGGAACTATTACAACTCAATAATCAAAAGACAACCCAATTTAAAAATGGGCAAAGGATCTGAATAGATTTTTCTCCACAGAAGATATACAAATGGTCAGTAAGTACATGAAAATACGCTCAACATCCTTAGCCATTCAGGAAATGCAAATCAAAACCAAAATGAGATAACTTCCATACCCATTTGGATGACTGGAATAAAAAAGCCAGATAAAAACAAGGGTTGGCAAGGATGTGAGAAATTGGAACCCTCACACACTGCTGGTGCAGCCACTTTGGGAAACAACCTGTCAGTTCCTCAAAATATTAAACATGGAGTTACAATATGAACCACCAATCCCACACTAAGGTATATACCCAAGAGAAATGGAAACATATATCCACATAAAAGCTGGTACCTGAATAATTATAACAGCATTATTCCTTATAGGCAAAGGTAAAAACCAACCCGAATGTCCATTAACTGATGAATGAATACACGAAATGTGGTATATCCAAACAATGGAATATTCTTCAGGTGTAAAAAGAAATGAAGTACCCCCCCCAAAAAAAAAACAAGAACAAACCAGATTTTTTTAAAAAAAGGAGAGAAAAACAAAAAGGAAAAATATATATACAAAAAAAACCAAGGGAATGAAGTACCAATATATGCTACAACTTGGATGAACCTTGAAACATTCTGCTAAGTGAAAGAAGCCAGTCACAAAAGTCGACATATTATATGATTCTATTTATACGAAAGTCCAGAATAGGGACATCTATGAAGACAGAAAGTGGATTACTACATACTTAGGGAGGGAGGGAGGGCTGTGGGGGGAGGGGGGTAGTAGTTAAGGAGTATATGGGCTTTCTTTTTTTTTTTTTCTGATTCACGGTTATAGTTTATTAAACAGTCAGCAGGGGACGATCTTGAGGTGCCTGCACGGGCTTCCTGCCTTCTCTCCCTCCCACTTGGGGCTCCCACAGAACGCATTCCTCCTCCACCTTGCAGCTAATGTGATTTGGCATAGTTTTTTTTTTTTAATTAAAATGATTTTATTGTTAAATATAACATATATACAAAGAAAAGAAAGAAAAAGCAATGATTTTCAAAGTGTACTTCAACAGGTAGTGACAGAACAGGTTTCAGACTTTGTTATGGGTTACCATTCCACTGTTTCAGAGTTTTCCTTTTAGCTGCTCCAAAACATGGAGGCTAGAAGTACTGTGTGTGTGTGTGTGTGTGTGTGAAAAATAACACATAACAAAAGCAATAAATTTCAAAGCACAGCACAACAATTTATTGTAGAACAGATTTCAGAGTTGGGTATGGGTTACAATTCCACAATTTTAGTTTTTTACTTCTAGCCGCTCTAAGATGCTGGAGACTAAAAGAAATATCAATATAATGATTCAGCAATCTTACTCATTTGTTAAACCCTACCTTCTCTGTATAACTCCACCATCACCTTTGATCTTTCTCCCACTCTTTAGAGGATTCTGTATAGATTTTAAGAAGCTTTTGTTCCCACTTCTGGCTTTTGCTTCACTTCCAGATATTCAGCTTTCTTTCAGTACTTACAGCCTTTGTTTTCCATTCCTTAGGAGAATGTGATGAAATGCGGTGCAGCTTGCAGATTAGGAGGCTTCTGCCCTTTTCGCATTGATTGCTCTTACTGTGGCAGAGTTAAGTCCCTTGGGTCAAAGCCTTAGGAACAGTTCCTTTCATGGGGGGTTCTTTTTGAGGTGATGAAGGTGCTTTTAAATTGGCTGTCATCACAGTCACACAACTCTGAATATATTAAAACTCACTGAGTTGTATACTATAAATGGGTGAATTGTATGGTATGTGAATTATATCGCAACAAAGCTGTTTTTAAAAAAACAGAAATAGGGAGGTTTATCTGACACCGAGATATTCTCCTGGCTAACTAGTTGCTTCTCTCTTTGAGTGTTTATTTTCAGCCCCATTCCCAGCAGAATTGAGCTAATATATCTTTTGAATCCACTGGATCAGAGAGTTCTTGGGAGGTCCCTCCTTCTCACCCTCCAGATCCCTTACTTCTCCAAGCAAGCCTAAACACAAATTTGTTTGCACCCTTTAACCCCCTCCCCCAACCTCCTGCTCCCATCAGGGAAATCCTGAGAGCTTGGGACCAGCCAAAGAAATTATAGGAAGCGGGGAGTAGACTAATTAAGGAAAAGGTCACATGGAGTTAACATCATGGGGAGAGGGAAGTAAAAGTATGAACAGCTTTAAAAAGAAATCTTTCTCTGTTTCACAATGAGTATGAAGGTCATAGAGGCAGGGAAGCAAGAGAACATCAGGCATCTTTTAGCACCTTCATTGATCTCAGCGCTGAGGAGATAAGGTCAGGACTAGAACTTGGTCTCTTTGCTCTTGTAACAAACAGGAAGGACAGACGCTGCAAGAAGACAGTGTTGAAAAGAACTAAGATCATGGTTCACACAGGAAGGCAGGGCAGGACCGTGGATTGAGGATGCTCAGAGAGCTTCCTGAGCTCATCACACCAACAGATGTGCTCAGTTTCCAGGAGGTGCCGGGCGCCGAAAGGGTGCAGACTGCTCAGCCTTGGGAGCAGCCGCAAACGCCTCCTCTCCCTTTGGAATAGAAACCACCTGAGCGTGATAGGGCATTTTATTTGGCAAATGCAATTTCTTTTTTGTATGCTGTATGGTAGAGGTCACATTTCATTCTTTTTCCATGAAAGTATCCCATTATTGCAGCACCATTTGTTGATTTTTGTTTGTTTTTTTGGGAAGTGCATGGGCTGGGAATCCAACCAAGGACTCCCGCAAGGTAGATGAGAATTCTACTACTGAGCTACCCTTGCACCCCACCCCCCTGCCCCCTGCAAATGTACTTTTTGGGTCACTTTTTAAAACATGGAATTACTGAAAAGCTAGAAGAAGAAAGGAATCTATTTTCTTTCTTACGTTTTCTTCCAAAGTATGTGTCCCGGTCTTATCATGGCTCTCCATTTCTTTCTTCCTCCTCACCTTTTGGGGTGCATGAACTTGTAACCCACGAAGTGACATTTCTGGTGACTCTGAAAGCAGCCAGCCATCTCCTGACAATGCCTGTAGCCTTGAGACCCTACCTTGGCTGGGGTCCTAACAGCCAGTCTCTGAGGAAACAAACTTGGGACATGGAGCACCCCCTCCCCTCAATTCTGCCTCTAAGGTCAACCGTGGACCACAGTGCTATATTTTAAAGCCTCATTGGTAGAAAATTCCATCATAGGTCCTTGGGCTCAAAGATAGCACTTAATATTAAAACAAAGTTTTATTTATTTACTTACTTAGTTTTTTCCCCCCAGCCCTGTAGGGGGAAAGGGAGGGCCAAGAAGGATCCATGACAAATGCTCCTTGTGCTACCCTCCCTGAGGGACCCATAAAGCAACGTCAGCCTGCCGCCCCTGCCCCAGAGCAGGACTGGGGGGTGGGGGTGGGCTGGGCTACTGAAGTCGGTCTCTGTTGGGGGATTTCTCCACTGCCCTGGCAGGTAGGACAGGTTACAGTGCCAGGGTACCAGCAACCACAAGGCACATAGGGACAAAAAGCCTTGCTGTTCCTGGTGCTGAGGGGCTGGCAGACTTCCTGCCAATGCTGGGTAGGGGACAGGTTCCACCTGATCCTTTCCTCCCGTGGTTCGGGGTTCTTTTTCTTTTCTGCTGGCCAACATTCTCAGATCAAAAAATTCAGTGCAGTTTATCTCCTTACACTATTGTAGAAAAGCTCTGTCTGCTTAGGGTCTGGGGAATAGGGAGTAAAGGCTTAAGATGCACAGAGTTTCGATTTGGAATGATGGAAATATTTTGATACTGGATGTTGATGATGGTAGCACAGCCTTGTGACTGTAATGAACAGCACTGACATATATATCTGGATACATATTTTTAATATATAATGTATATTAATGTATATTATGGGGTAAAAGGAGAAATAATTTTTATGTATGGGATCAGAATAAATGTTTATTTTTAAATAAAAGAAATTTCACAGTGAACCCTGAGTTAAACATGAATTATGGTAATAGTCTAATTATAAAAATGTGCTTTCATCAATTGTAACAAATGTACCAAGCCAATGCAAGGTGTTAATTATAGGGTGGCATATGGGAATCCCATATTTTATGCATGATTGTTCCATAAACCCATAACTTCTCTAATAAAAAAAGAAAGAAACAACTGTTAGTGTTGACAATGGTGAAAACAATTATTCCTTTAATATCTGGCATTGACATTGATACAATTTGTAGCACTGTTGTTACTGGACAAAGGCGGTGGATTTTTCTACCTCAAATGAAATTCCTGAGACACTGGGGTTTCAAAGAGAGAAAAAGTTTATTATTAGGCGCATAGCAGGAGATCAGATGGCCTGTCCGCCCAAAATCTGTCTCCCTGAACTGCAGTAATTCTGATAGTTTTATAGAATTAAAAGATAGGTAGACTTAGGATAATGAGCACAGTGGCCCCAGCTGATGTAATTAGAGGTGATCTGATTGTTCAGCATGCACAGATTGATTGATTACATGCTTAGTTGCAGAACATATGTAAGAAAATGGTGGCTTTAATATGATGACGGATGTGACTTTCGGTATTACAAGGAGGTATAGGTGACTTGTAGGATGAAGGTACCACACATGTCAGGTGGGCCCATTTTGGTTAGATGCAGATTTGGTTATCAAGATAACTTTGGACTTGGGGTGAGTTAGTTCTAGGCTGACCCAAGACCCTTCATTAATGAACATTAGGGGCTGTCTTATGTGATACCAGGACTCTAACGCTGAAAAACTGGATAAATGGGTACAAATGTAGGTTAATCACAAGGTTTTTACAATCACAGAGGCATAAGATAAAGTCTTTACAATTATTATCAGAGATCAAGGCAAAGCTGGATTACAATTTAGAGATTTCAGGTATTCCCCTCAGTCTACTACAATATACCAGAAGGCAAAAAGAAATATCTATATAACGATTAGTAATGAAAATCATCCATTAAATCCCAATTTCTCAGTTACAATGTAATCAGGGATGTTAGTTATTAATTCAGGGGCTTTTGTCAGAATGTAATGATCATTACATAATTTAAAATTTATGCTTCAGCTGTTTCCTATGCTGTGGCCTCAATTAGTATTGAAAGGTTCAAAATTAAATAATTGACATTAAAGAATTTAAATTATCCCTGCTATTTACTCTATAATTAAAACTCAATTGCTCTTTTTCCCCCTACTTATCCTGGTTTTTATCTTCTTTTATTCTACCACTCTGTATGTTTCTCCTCCCTTTTTTATTTTACTTGAAATACATTTTTGAAAATCTATCATGATACCATGTGGTTTCCAGCAAGTCCTAGCAGTGTTGATTTAGAACTGAGTCATGATACTTCTGTCATGTTCTTACAGAACTATTAAAGATGACACATAAAAAGCTCCTGGCACAGTGCCTGGTGCCTAACAGCCTTCAATAAATGGTACCTCTTGTTAATAATAGTTTGTGTCATAATTGTGAATTTCATCCCCCAGCTCGGGACACATTGCTATAGTTTCTTTAAATCAAATGAAATCTGACTCCGGGTCCCATCCTGCCAGTGTGGCAGAAAATCCAATCTCTTGACTTGGAGAATGGGGCATTGGTCCTTTCCCAGGGTGGCCCAAGGATTCTGGGGGTTTCCTTGGTGACTGACAACACTCCAGTCTCCAGTCCACTGGGGTAGCCATCAAAACACACCCCCTCAAAGTCACTGGGCTTTCTCTGAAGGAAGGGTAAAAATACAGAAATCCAAACACAATCAGTTCTCATCCTATTTGTTGCTTTTACCTCTGGGAAAAGAAGATATACAAATTAAGATCTTAAGTAATTACCCAACCATCCACTAGAGGTGGATGTGGGGGAAGGGACTGGATTTCAGTCTCAGGGCCGGAAGGCCGGAGGGACACTCTACCAGAGGGTGGGGGGGAAACTTCCAGGAAGGAAGAGGGGTAGAGGGCTTGGTGGAAGGGGAAGAATGAAGAAAGCTCAATGATTGGGGCAGAAGGTGGGGGTCAGACTCAGAACTTGGGAATGTGATTGCATGGAACTGATTCCCTCTCTTTACCTGCCTCTGTGCAGAGTAGGTGCCCAGCAAGGACGGGCTAGACGTCTAGGAGGGTTTTTCACAGGATGCGTCCTGGAGCTGACCCATCTACTAAGTGGAGAAGGAGAAGGCGGAGAAATGCTTCTGGGTCAAAGGGGCTACTTGTGCAAAGGAGCGCAAGCATTGTGCAGACTAGCTGTGAAGAAGTGGTGAGAGTGGGGAGGGGGGTGGGGGGGTGGCGTTTTCCTTCATCTACAAAGGTCTCTGGCTGCGTGGGCTTTCCTGGTTTTCTTGGCTCTTACCAAAGTGTGTCCTCTTTTAAAGGATTCCAGTAAACTAATCAAGACCCACCTGGAGTGGGTGAAGTCACATTGTAGCAAGCAGGCCCCTTGCAGCAGGCAGGCCCCTCACCCTCCTTGCACATTTAAACTACCTCTTTAAAAATTCCTCAAATTCTTCTGAGCAGTCAGAATTACACGTAAATAGGATGCTTGCCCCTAGAACAGGTAAAATTGCACATAGGCAAGATAAGACAAATGCCTGTAAAGAAACCCTTCCCTAACCACTCCTCCACTTCTGTAAACCCAGCTTTGCGCCCTTCCCCAATTTAAACCAGCCTATTGTTTACCTTGTCTTTAACTTGTGATCTGTCTATTAAAAACTGATGTTAACCTTTTGTTTGGGGCACAGACTTTCAGAGGCTACTCAGATGAGCCCTGTGGCCATAAATGAATAAAAACCTCCTTCCTGAAACTTCCGAGCCTCAACGCATGCTTATTCTGTTTCTGTGTAATGTTCCTGGAGGCCTGCAGCCTTGTCCCTGGTTTCTCACATCTCCCTCTAATCACAGGTTAATACCCACAAGTGGGCGTCACATCTCTGTGGAGAGAATCTAATCAAGTTTCCAACCTATAGTGCTGAATAC